>CAUYLG010078951.1:0-24094 GCA_963573385.1 Cacajao melanocephalus | reverse complement strand
GGGGAGAGATAGCATGGGAAGAAATGCCAGATATAGGTGAAGGGGAGGAAAGCAGCAAATCACACTGCCACGTGTGTACCTATGCAACAATCTTGCATGTTCTTCACATGTACCCCAAAACATAAAATACAATAAAAATTTAAAAAAAGAAGAAAAAAAAAATAAAAAGTACACAGTTAAAAATAAAAAAAAAAAATTTCCTATTCTTGTATGTTGCATCTTTACTAAGGTCATCAGCCTTCACTCGGCTAAATAAGGGAGAAAACAAACTCGTCTTCCATTCCTTTTGTAAATATATATTTTTTATTTTCAATAGCTTTAAGGGTTGAGTGGTTTTTGGGTGGTTGGGTGAGTTGCACAGTGGTGAAGTCTGGGATTTGAGTGCACGTGTCACCCGAGTAGTGCACATTGTACCCAATAGGTAGTTTTTCATCCCTCAATCCCGTCCCACCCTCCCTGCTTCTGAGTCTCCAGTGTCCATTTTACAATTCTGTAGGCCTCTGCATACCCACAGCTTAGCTTCCAACTCCTTCTATGCCTTTGGTGCAATAGCAATCAATTGCAGATTCTACACCTGCTGGTAGTTGAAATAACTCTCTTTTGCTCTATTTACAACACCTCTGATGTAGCTTATGTTTTTATTTGGAATGCTACAATACTGTCATCATTTCAAAAAACTAGATTGAAAGTGGATTATTCACTAAAACTTCATTTTTAGTGAGAAGAATGTATTCCATAACTTTGCCATTGTCTAAAAATTACACAAATTTGATGTCAATGAACTCCCTTAAAAATACCCCACCAATAATACCCATTATTAACAATCTGATGTGTAACTTTTATGTGCTTTTAAAAATGCATATAAACAATGGACACACAGACAAAAACACAAACACATGAGTTCCTACTATTCTATTATTGGCTTAACGGTGGTCTAGTAACCATCAACTGTAGGATATCTTACTATGAAATGTTCCTGTTTTTCATGTACACATGTAATTATTTTTACAAAAATTTATGTAAATTTTGTATCAGTGGTGATCTTTTTGACAATCCTTAATATAATACATATTACCAAATTATTTTCTATGAAAATGGCTACAATTTACAGTCTTCCCAACAATAAATGAGATGGGTGAGAAGGGAGTGAGAGAGGAATGGAAGGAAATAAGGAAGAAAGGAAGAAAATAAAGAAAGGAAGAGGCAGGCAGGAAGGAAGAGAGAGAGGGAGATAAGAAGGAAAAGAGGGCAGGAGGGAAGAAGGAAGGGAGAGATAAGAGACTTACCACTTTTTCTTCTTCATGACATTGCATCATAGAAAACTTTTGTTTCCAATATCAGAGATTAAAATCTCTTATTACTATTTTAATTTACATGTTTTGATTTCTAGTAAACCTGAGAAATTAAATGTATTTTTAAAGGTAAGTTCATTGATCTTTTGTCATTCTAGTTATTTTTCTATTTTAGAAACTTCTTTGCATATTAGCATATTAATGAAATCTATCTATATCTTTCTGTACTATGGTATGTATTTGATATATTTTCTTAGAGACTGGTGTTTATATTATAATTCTATACTGCAGTATTTATGAAACCCAATCTGTGTAGTCTTCTAAGTGGATCCTCTTGTCACCCTTCATCTCCATAATTTTTGTAGTTGTAGCATGATAGTTTTGTTTGTTTTTAGAAACACAATTATTCTCTCTTATTTTTCAGCATATCAACAACACTCAAGCCCCACTCCTATTTTTCATCAATTCTATTCACTTTGATTGTTCAGATTCTTGTGATCAGAAAGAGGAGATAATTTCCACGTTAGAGCGATCTCCTCGATTCCCATGAGTCCATCATGAATTAATCCTGGGGAATGAATTTTTGTGCCAGCTACCTCTCTCCTATTTGCCTCCAGACTTCAGGATTGAACTCCAGGGCTGCACACAAGCAATACCTGGTACACACTTATTAATAATCAGTTACCTACATTTGCTCACTTACCAAAAAGTTTACCAAGAGTTTCACACTCTGTACACAATTCCATAAGTGTCGGACTTGATATTTTCGAATAGTGGGCATTCTATGACTCTTTTATCTGTGTCTTTTTTGTTATGCAAACGGTGACATTTGCCTACTTATCTTTTTTTCACTCTCTTACACTTTTCTTATGTCTTACAGGTATTTCTTTGAGAAAATTAAGGTGAATGGAGTAGATATATGACCAGCATTTTCTACATAAAGAGTCATTTGTATATTTCAAAGAGCTGAAAATATTCAATATAATGTTAGTGGGAAAAAGAGAGCTATCGCTCCCAGATATAGAGTTGTGTAGTTGTTCAAAGTTTCACAACTATTGGGCCACTGCTTCTTATTTAATTGGTTGCCTTTTAAACGTCTTGGTAATGAGGCAAACTCTAGCCCAGTGAGTTCCCTAAACTTCAGGGAATAGATATTAAGCCTTCTGGGAGGTTCCATTTCATTTTCCATGCCCAGAATTAAGGAAAAAATTGAGCCTGTTCCTCACAAATTCTCCCTATGTACCAGATAGGAGTAAATCCCAAAGACTTGAAAATAACATTTCACTAATTTTTACTCCTAACTTTCTTGTTTTCTCAACATATGGAATGCACTAAGAGTCACAAGGCCGATTTTTGCAAATACTGTATGGTAATCTTAAAACTTTCATTTTAAAATGGAGGAGTACTTGTGTTATTTTTTCCTGAGATCTCAGAAGAAGCCAAGACTAAATTAGTTCTATTTTAACATCATGTTTCAAGAAGGACATTTTATGTTATGATTTTGAGCAAATAAATGTGTTCATAAGGAGAGATTGTGTTTATTATTAACAGAAAATCGTGGTCATCACTGTTAAGTCTGGGCTTTTTTAAAAAAAATTTGATAATGAACAATTGATCTTGCAATTGAATATTGTCAATTGGGAAAGCAAAGTAACTAATTTAATCAAAGCAATGTTTTATATTCTTCAACACCTGTTACTTCACTTGCTATAATATTTTCTTATATGGAAAATGAATATTACTGGTAAGGTTGCAGGTCAACATAGGTAAATAAGTCAAATTATATAATCATAAAAGTAGTTTCAGTATAGGATACAGGCAGGTCACAAAAGCAAGACAACACTAAACTAAACAAAACTAAGGTTTTTAGACATAGTAGTTTTTATAATGGTTATTTGATCAAATACCTGTTTCAAACTTATACCTATATTTTCAGTATTTTTAAGTTATTATCAAAATTTGAAGGTGAAATAAATTACTATGCATGCTCAAGGAGAGGAAGTGTGTTCTGATTATTTTTGAATTGATTAGGCAAAAATGCAAGTGGTGCTCAAAGATGCAAGTGAGCCTACTGATACGTGTTATAAGAATGTGAAACACTTTTATGCTTCAAAGAGCTGAGAAATCCAACACAGCATGAAGGGAGGTGAAGTGAAACCTCTCAGAGGTTTTAATAGATGTTCCCTATAGTTAGCGGGGCTCAGTGGACTAGGACCTGACTTATATCTAAGATATCTGAAGAGCAGGTGACAAGATTCTTAGCTAAGGAAGCAAAGGATATTTAGACTATCTTATGCTCATAGAGAGTCTGTGATACAGTCTTTCCTGTAGATCCTACAAAAGAGAAATCTAACCTGAGACAGCTTATATCTTGCAGATGATTGGAAAAGCAATATAATGTAGCAGGAAGACGCTCTATGGAGAACAGATATATAAGTGAAATATTTCCAGCCATCAAAGGCAGAGGAGACATAGGGAACACTACCATCTCCAAAGAATATGTGTGAGTATTTCATAAAAGAACAAGTCACCTTTAGACACCTGCCCAGCTAACAGTATGCTGTACATGAAACAGCAGTTTTGAGTACTATAGGAGTCTGATATTTTAAAATAAAATCAAGTTGTCTTTTATAATTAGAAGGAAGTCACAGAATTTGTCTTTATTTTTCATGTGATCTAAGAATGACCAGAATAGTTGAATCACCGAACCAAGTCAGGGAAAGCTTTCTAGTCCAAAGAACTGGATTCAATTGAATGCCACCATTTTCCTTTGTCACATTTAGGATTATTGTTCAATGTAACAGTGACAATATCAAGTTGTTAACAGACATCATAGAACTAAAACCAAACCTCTTAGTGTTTTCTGTTTGAGCAAATCATACACAGTCTAGTTAGAACTAGTCAAATTTTATGTAATTACAAACATTAGAAATTGTTTTGAAATTGAACATTAAATCACTTTAATTTCCAATATTTTATATAAACACTAATTAATTTTTGAAATTTAAGTAGAAAATGTAATCTGGAAAATAAACCCTACCATTGTGTTTAAAAACATAAATAAGAATGTAAATTTATTTTCATTATTAAAAATACAATCTATTATAATTATTACCTAGTAGTTTTGACAATTGTATGCTTTCATCAGTAGCACACATTTTTTAACGTTAAGGTAATAAAATCTTAAAATAGATCTTAATGAGATTTTTCTGACAATTTTGTAAGAACAATTATGTACTGATATTATAGTGCTTCTTGGTCTTAAGTAGTGACTCACTAGAATACATAACTTAGAATGAAGCTTTTGAACAGCAGGAGGCTGCCATAAAAATAGATTTTCTCCTTTCTTTGTTTAGTTTGATTACATACACCAACAACACAACATACAAATCTATACATATACATATATATAAATTCATATATATTTAGCATGCTGATTTTAATTGTCAATATAGTATTTTAACTTACTTTGAAATAATGTACACAAATCAACTTACTTTGATTTACCATAATACTTTATGTTATATAATATATATGTTCATGGATGTCATAAAAATGATTTTGAGCTACCTCTTTCAAATTTCACCCATTCTCATTTCCTTTTCTTGTGAAAACATAGACTTGGTTTCCAGAAATAATGTGAACAAGAAATGTCAAGAAAGGTCCTCATGTCGCTTTTTTGCTTTTACCTTGGTTAGAATTTCCAGCTCACCATTGATCTAAGAAGCTTTGCTCCTGTGTGTCTAAGTTTGTCGTGTGTACTATACATAGTATCATTGGTTTTTTCCTCACAGTGCAACTTCACTGTACCACACAGGACACAGTTACATGAATAGGTAGCCATTTGGATTTTTAACCAGGAAACCCTGGTAAAATTCTTGCTTCTGTTTGCATGGGTGAGAAACCATAAAACTTTATCCCCCTCATTTGATTTTAATTCAATAAAGCACAAGTTCCCAATGAGCAAATAAAACAAGTGAAAGGATATTGTAAACTATAGTGTCATTAAAACAGGCTCTTTAAAGAGAAATACATAATATAGAAAACAATAATACTCATATATTTGGTAATCATATATGAACTAATTCTCTAATGTATAATTTAAAGAATGTTTCTGCCTCCTGACCCCTGAAAAATAAGAAAAATCAGATGAATGACTAGATTACAGAGTATTGACAAGAAGGCACTAGGTATTACAAGCCACTGCACCTGCAAGACTCTCTTCTAACTCCCTTATCCACTGAAATTGAGGCTTGGTGTAATGATCTTGAAACTTCAGGAAGTTCTATGCTGTTTTTGTTTGTTTGTTTGTTTGAGACAGAGTCTCATTCTGTCACCCAGGCTGGAATACGGTGATGCAATAACAGCTTACTGCAGCGTTGACTTCCTGGGGTCAAGCAATACTCCCACCTCAGCCCTCTGAGTAGCTGGGACAACAGGTGTCCACCTCCTTGCCAAGCTAAGTTTTAAACATTTTTTGTAGAGGCAGGGTCTCACTATGCTGCCCAGGCTGGTGTCAAACACCTGAGCTAAATTGATCCTCCCACTTCAGCCTTCCAAATCACTAGAATTACAGGCGTGAGCCCCAGCACTCAGCCTGGAGGTTCTATATTGCTGCATGCATCTTTAACCTACCATCTTTTCACAAATGCGTTCAGTAGGGTTCATCTCTTTGGGCTCAATGTTCAGCTGCTACTTACATTCGGCTGGTATGAGAATATAAGCCAAACTTACATCTTAAGTAAAAATTGAACATCCTAGCAAAAGTTACTGTGTGTTTTAGGTGCCTGGTCAATCATGAAGGGGAACTTTCTTGGATCATTCATGGGTAGTGACAAGGACGACGATTAAGGATTCAACCAGAGGAATATCTGGACACACATCTCCAATAATATGCTCTTTTCCATGATCAATGAAGACATTTACCATGGGAATGAAGGAGACGAAATTACCGTTTTCTACATTCATTCACCAACTCACAATGTGGACTCCATGGAATAGTTCTCTTCTTTTGCTCTTAATAATTTGTATCTTTTAACTCCCAACTTCTTGACAGTATCTGACTTCTGGGTACATACACTGGGTGAAGTTGTCACATTTTATTAATATGTCAATTTTTTATTTGCATCCTGGTTCACCTCTTTCCCATTTTATTACTTTGAACATAACTCCTCTAAAATAGCGTGTAACAGCATTAGTCTCCTAATGTATTTTTTCCAGAATACTTAGTAGACAATAACTTTAAAATACACACAGGCACTTGAAAAATAATAGTAATTACAAATAATATATATATCCAAAAATATGTGAATCAATGACATATATATCATATATAGTATACATATGTATATCCAAAACTATACACTTCAATGTATCAAATTCAAGTGCTATAAACTCAGGTTAACATTATTTTTAAGTTTATAATTTATCAACAATTTGACTCTTTATGTTAAAGGAAAGAATGAGTCTGCCCTCTACTGTGAACTAACTAGAAGTAAGCAGTTTATTTATACATTTGAAAGACTAAAGATAAAACCTATGTATCTTATACATGTAAATCTCTGTAACTATAACAGATTTAAATATTTTTAATGACCTCGTTTTATAGCAAATAGGCATATCCATATGAGCACTGAGAAACAAAGACTAAAGAAAATACACAACAACATTGATTCACTCCACTATGAGCTAGTGTGCACATACCTGGATTACACCATCCAGCCTCATTGGCAATCACTTAGGGAGCTGAAAACACTACCCATTGGCTTGAAGTCTCATCCAAACCCCGTCATGGTGGGAGAAGTCACAGATTCATGCATCTGGCCAGTCAGATTGTGCTGTGTTCACTAACAGGATGCATCTTACTCTCTTGGAAAATGAACTGGTTATTCCCAAGTTGCATAACCGTTTGCACTTAAAGACATTCTGAGCTTAATGATGGCAGTTTAGTGACAAACTCAGTGCAGGTTGCCACTATGACAGGTGAAGCAGAATAAACTTGAAATAGTCCGAAAAGTATGGCAGAAAAAAAAAAAATCTCAGAAGAATTCCTTAAAAGTCTGGTATATACCACTTTCTCTGGGCTAAAATTTACATGAAACATACGTCTCACATGCATGTGAGTGGATCACAGAAACACATTTATATGTCTCCCCAGATCACAAAACTCCGTATACCAGAAGTAATATAATCATTAAACTCTAGTTACAGAAACTGTTACTGGCCAATGATTCAGGGTAGACTATCAAAATTTATTCACCTAAGGGATTCTCATTCTTGTCAACTGCCTGGCTTCACACAAGGCTTTAAAACCTGTGTTTTACCTGCCTTCATCTGTAGAATGTTTACATTCATAACTCAAAACTCAGTCAGGGAAGGTATTAAAAATCTAGAGAAGTTTCCAAAAATAACATCTAAGCAGTGCAGTACCCACAAATAGTTAACATTATTCTTCTACTGGACCATACAGAATGAATTTTGTGGATATTCAAGTGTGTAGCGTTCTATAACCTTATATTAAATAACCTCAGATTGTTGTTTCTAAAATGGCCTTTCTGTCTTTTTCCACATGTATCAGTTGACATATATCCAGTATAAGCTTTACATTTTTTTTTTCCTTTTAAGGTGTTTTTGTATATTCCTTATTTGGCTTAGGTCCTGAGGGTGGCCATATAGAGAAAGTAAATTATTAATTACTCATAGGCTACTTCAACTACATTCTTGTCTTGGTTCCTAGCTGTGTTGCGTTAGGAATTATTTACAGAAAGTCAGATCTTGAAGGAAGTGAAATGTTGCTACTGAGACATGCCTCACCCATTCCAGTCATTGCTACCATCTGGAAAATGATTATATACTTCATTGTATTCTCAGCCAATATTTTCGAAATGTAGCTTCAGATCAAAGATGAAAGAATTATTTGAGCTTCAAATATTTAACTTTCACTAGAACACAGAACAGAACATGCACATAAATTGTGCTGAATATTAACATAAGACACATTTTTTACAATGTATCACATTGTTTAATGCACAGAAAGCAATTTTAAAAGTGCAGGAAGATTTGAAGTTCTAAAGAAAACAATTTTGAAGGTTTACCATTTATTGAATCCTCTCTATTATTAACTTACAGTGCTCAAAATCCTCAGAGTTTCTGAGTAATCAAACTGAGACTTATTCTTAGAAAGTCTCTCTGAAGCCTTTGTTAGATCTGAAACAGGTCTATTTGACTGTACTTGATTCAAACAATTATGTGGTCAAACAAACATTTAAGTGGATTTACTTTGTGCACCACTTGCAAATTTGTAAATGAGTTTGCAGATATTTTTTAATCATACTGAAAAAGATGCAATACTTCAAATTTGTAATTCTGGGACAAGATGGAGTAGATGCACGTCTCCCTGTTTCCACCACTAAGTACAACCATAAAACTCGGACATTATATATAAAGCAAATATAAGAAGTCCCTGACAGAGAAAGAGAAGAAGAAAGAAGACCAACTGAAGATCTGAATACCTGAGGAAAAATATGATAATGAGTTCTCCCGATTTTCTGTGTGTCCAATATATACCACAGACACATTGTGGGTTCCCATCCTCTCCCATCAGCAAAGACCGATCTTCAAGCATAAACTCCTACCATTGTCCATTGGTAACAAATTATCCCTCCCCAACAACCAGGTGGATAGCTGACAAGACTAGCTGGTTTGGGCTTTCATTCCTACTAGGCAAAAGCGAGGCAACATCACTGTTAATTATTTTTGTATCTAGTTGACTGGGTCACAGGTTGCCCAGATATTTTGGAAATCATTATTTTGAATGTGTCTGTGAGGTGGGTACTTGTATGAGAGTCCTATTTGAATTCATACACTGAATACAGTGAATTGCTCCCCTGCTGTTTGTGGGTCCTCTCCAATTTATTGAAGACCAGAATAGAACACAGAGACTGAGTAAAAGGTAACCTCACCTGCCTGACTGATTCAGCTAAAACATTAGGATTATCCTGTCAATAAACTGGCACCTACAACATTGGTTTTCCTGAGCCTTGGGTCTCCAGTCTGGACCCCACACCACCAGCTCTCCTGGGTCTTGGATTTTCAGACTCAGATTGGAATTCACACTCTTGGCTCTCCTGGGTCTCAGGTCTTCAGACTAAGACTGGAACTTACACCATCAGCTCTCCTGGGTCTCAGCCCTTCAGACTAGACCTCACACCATCAACTCTCCTGGTTCTCAGGCCTTCAGACTCAGACTGGACCTCACACCCTCAGCTCTCGTGGGTCTCAGGCCTTCAGACTCAGACTGGAACTCACACCATCAGCTCTCCTGGGTTTCAACTCAGTCCTTCAGACTCAGACTAGAACTCATATCATCAGCTCTCCTAGTTCTCAGGCCTTCAGACTCAGACTTGAACTCACACCATTGGCTCTCCTGGGTCTTAGGCCTTCAAACTCAGATTGAAACTCACACAATGAGCTGTCCTGGGTCTCAGGCTTTTCGTCTCAGACTAGAACTTAGACTACCAGCTCTCCTGAATCTCCAACTTGCCGCCTACAGATTTTGGGACCTCTCATTTTCCATTTTGTTAGCCAGTTTCTCTTAACAAATCTCTTTGAATCTATCTATGTATCCATCTATCTTCTATAGAGTCTTCCTCAGAAAACCCTGGCTAATACAAACTGTCTCTCTCTGTCCTCACTGGGGTGGTGTTAGAAGAGACCCAGTGGAGAGTCAGGGTGAGAAGTTTGCCTGATTCCCACTGTGGTGTCATTGCAGTCATTATGAGACATCCCTTTATCCTCCTCACAGCCCCACAGTGGCCTTATCAACATGGATCACAGAGATTACAGGGAAAATGTGGACTTCCACCCACTCCTCTCTATAGTGAGGTGGTACTCCACTTCTCCCATAGGCATGATCTCAGCAGAGGTCTCCTACAACAAAATAATTAAACAATGTGCAAAATCTCAAACATAATCCTAAATGTCCAGGATGCAACTGAGAATCACTGTCCATACTAAAACATAACATTCCTTCAATGAGCAATTAAAAATTCTTGAGACAGATGAACAAATATAAAGTTTTACAGAAGAAACAGAAGACATAGAGAAGAACAAAATGAAAATTTTAAGACTGACCAATATAGTAATTGAATAAACGATTACCAGACAGGCTTAACAGAAGAATGGAGAGAACAAAAGAAAGATAACTGAGTTTGAAGATGGAATAGAAATTGCTTTAACCCAATTTAAATAGCAGAAAAAAATAGATAGAAAATTATGTATAGAGTTTCAGAGACCTAACTTTATGTGATTGGAATCTCAGAAGGAAAGGGGAAATAATTTGCGCTGAAAAAAAAAATACATGACTGAAAAAGTTTTCTAATTTAGCAAAAGTAATGAATGTACAAATTGAAGAAACTGTGAACTCAAACAGAATAAACTTAAAGACATTGACACCAGGATGCATCCTGGTTTAAGTACAGAAACTTAAAGACAAAGAAATAGGTGTTGAAAGCATTGGAGAGAAATGATGCATCATCTATGCTGGACAAAAACACATTGTCTAACACTGGATTTTTCATTAAAACCATGAAGTTCAGTAAACATCAATACAGGATTTTTATGTGCTTAATACAAATCACTGTCAACACAGGGTTATATATCTAGCCAACATATTTGTTTATGAATTAATGTAGAATTCTAGGCATACGTGAAGGAAAACCAAGAGATGTTGTCTCCAACAAGCCTACCCTCAAAGGACGACTTAAAGTTTTAAAACATCAAGTAAAGAATAAAGAAGAAGAAAACTTGGGGTACCAGGAAGGAAGACAAAACAGCAGAAAGAGAAAACATTTTAGTTAATACAATGGCCTCTCCTTCTCTCCCTCAGTTTTCTAAATTATGTTTAATATTTGAAGCAAAAAAAAAATCATAGCATTGTTGTATGTGGTTGTGAATGCGTGTTGAATATATAATTAAGATAATTGTATTATAGATAGGGAAAGGTAAAGAGAGATAAAGGAAAGAAAGGTTTCCACCCTTCTCTCAAACAGGTAAGATGCTGAGACTAGCAGGTAGTGATGAGCCATATGCATATAATACCCACATCAATCACTAACACATCTGTACAGAGAGATACACTGAAAACCCTACCAATAAACTAACATTTAATTAGCAAATAACTATAAGTAACCCAGAGGAAGACAATTAGGAAAAAAAACAAAAACAGAGAAATGAAGAACAGAGGAACAAAAGGAAAAGGAAACAAAATAAAAGCAATTAAGCACTTACATATCAATAATGTATCTTTTTAAAATTGCTTTTGCTACTAGCATAAAATTGGAAACAATCAAAATGACACTGAATAAGTCAGTGATTAAACAAACTGGAAAGCATCCATACAGCGGAATATTATTCAAAAGTGAAAATAGATGAACGAATAGTTCACACAACAAATGGATGGATCCTGAGGGCATTTGGCTAAATAACTTATACCAGTCTCAAAATGTCACATACAGTATCATTCCATTTATATAACATTCTTGAAATAGCAAGATTTTGTGATGTACGCCACCACAGTTTTAAGTATCATAAGATCTAACTTTCTAATAACTGATATATCTTCTTTTTACGTACTAAGCATTGCTTTTTTATACACTACCACTCATTATTAAAACATACAAAATATTCATTATAAAAAATAAAACAGGCTGGGTGCAGTTGCTCATGCTTGTAATTCCAGCATTTGGGAGAATGAAGCGGGGGATTACCTGAGCCTAGGAGTTTGAGAACAGCCTGGGCAACATAGCAAGACCTCATCTCTACTAAAATAATTTTCTTTTTAAAAAATTACCCAGGCATGATGGTGTGCACCTGTAGTCCTAGATACTTGGGAAGCTGAGGCAGGAGGATAGCTTGAGCCTGGGAGGTCGAGGCTGCAGTGAGCCATGATCATGCCACTGCACTCCAAGCTGGTTGACAAAGTGACCCTGTCTCAAACAAAAACAAAATAAAATAAAATACCCACGGTTTGTCTAGCAAAAATCCTAAGCACAATAAACGTAGCAAGAATAGGAAACATTTACAAAAATCATATCTTGTCATTAGTTGTAACTGACAGTGGTACATCTGTGGATAAAGTAAAATTTAATTATAAAATAATTAATCTGACATATTATTATTTATTTAATTAAAATATTATACAGTAAAATTTCTAGGTAATATTTACCTACACATGTGAATGGGTATAATGGAAATTGATGCACTATAAGGGGAGTGTATGTGGTCGGGGGTGTATAATACAACTTCCAGCATGAGAATGTCAGGGCAAGGAAATTCAGTGAAATAATTAAACAAGTAAACTTCAAACAACCCAAATTAAAAAAAAAATTAAGATATTAAGAAATTCACCATATAAGAGGACAAAAAAATAAATCCAACTCTTTAAGAATAATACTCAATGTAAATGAAAGCAGTGTGAATGCTTTCTAATTAAAGATAAAAACTGTTGAGCAGACATTCTTAAAATTTAGTTTTTCACTTTACAAAAGGGACAACTAAATCATGAGGACACAAATGAGATAAATAAAAAATCATGATTGTTATTTTAATGTGATATCATATAACTGTGAAAAGGACATAATCCACTATACACTTCCAGATGGACCAATTTTTTTAAAAAAATTAATATTTGAACAAGAAGTCTTAGTGCAGAAAAACATATTCACTTAACTTTATTCATATTCATTTTTAAAGCAGAAGAATTCATTGATATGGAATTTACAGAAGCAGTCATACAGGCTAAACTGGGGTGGAATGAAAAATTCAGGTTGGATGCAAAGTTTTGGGGGTCACAGGAGGAATTTGGGGAAAGTTTATGATCCAGATACAAATTTGAATGGTGGCACATTGTATTAGTCCATTCTCATGCTGCTAATAAAGACATACCTGAGACTGGGTAATTTATAAAGGAAAAGAGGTTTAATGGACTCATAGTTCCACATGGCCGGGAGCCCTCATAATCATAGCAGAGGGCAAATGAAGAGCAAAGTCATGTCTTACATGGTGGCAGGCAATAGAGCGTGTGTAGGGGAGCTCCCCTTCATAAAACCATCATATCTCATGAGATTTATTCACTATAACGAGAACAGCACGGGAAATATCCACCCCCATTATTCAGTTACTTCCCATCAAGTCTCTCCCAAGACATATGAGAATTATGGGAGCTATAATTGAAGAGGAAATTTGGGTAGGGACACAGCCAAATCATATTACACGTGGATATATTTACTAATGTTAAATCATCACTTATTCATTCACTGTAGTGTTGGAAGTTTACAAATTTTGAACCATGAAATTATAATAATTACACCTACGGTCTGGTTAGCTTTTTTAAAAAAAATTATTTAACATTGTCTATTTGTAACTAGGGATTTGCCTCTATTTAGAAACATCTAAATCAACAAGTATTTCATTTCAGTTGTGGAGAAAATAAACGTAGAGTTACCCTGAATAATGAAAAATAAAGTAAAACTGACTTATGTTTTCATTTTTTATTCTCTTTGCAGAATGGACCCTATATTTAAGAGTATACATGCACACACATATATGTGGTAATATTTATTTTTACATATGTTTGTTTACATAGTCTTGCATACATATTCACAAATACTAATTCTGTCTGTCTGATAACTGCATCTTCAACTTCAATGCACGTTTTCCTGATATTTTATAAACTGTTGAGGGAAAACACAGGAGTTTTTCATTGAAGTCTAATCAAGAAAACTTGTTCAATGTAGAGTAATAGGACACATCCTAATAGAAATATAACTTTCAAAGGCTGTATCATTAAAAGAAAGAAAGCTGTTGAAGGTATGTTGCTATTCATAAAATTGAAGATGAATAATTTCTGATTAATAAAGTTGTAATTTTTTAACTTCTATTTTAGATTCAGGGGTACATGTGCAGGTTTGTTATATAGGTAAATGTGTGTCACAGGGGTTTGTTGTACAGATTATTTTGTTACTCGGGTTCTAAGTCTAGTACTCAATAGTTACATTTGCTGCTCCTCTCCTTTCTCCTACTCTCCATCATCAAGTAGACCCCAGTGTTTGTTGTTCCCTTCTTTGTGTCCATGAGTTGTCATCTTCTAGCTCCCACTTATATTTTTAAAAATGATCCAAGTTCAAGGTTCTTTCTAATCTTAAAGCATCAGTGAGCCACACTCTCTGAAGCAATCGACCCATGAAAATGAGGGAAGAGTTTATGGTTTGATGTTCCAGGAGAAAGACAAAATCAGATCAGAGAAAAGAAAAGAGCTAAGTCAGTTCTGTGTTTTCTATGCTGGTCTAATTTCTCCTTGCCAATTGGCAGCAGAATGTTTTGGTTCCATGAGATAGATGAATTCTTATTGAAGTTTCTGCTATCTATCCAAGACAACATAGCCTGTTCCAATATTCAGAGAACACTAGCCCTAATAAATAAACACACAGCCACATTTAAGGATTATTGGCTTAAGTCACGACAGTTTTTTTTTTTGTTTGTTTTCTGATGTTATATATATCTTTTCATCTTTATGCAGAAATTAAAAGTTATTCCCCACCCACTCTTTCTCCCTCCTAAAACAATTGTGTCTTGGGCAAGCAACTGGGCCCATGGTGGCTGCTATAGGGAGATTCTGACAGTGAATGATGGTGGGGTGGGTGGTGTTAACAGAAGATGAGAGGCTGCAAACTCCAGTGTGCTGTGGAAAGCATAAATCCCATGACAACATAGCTGCTTTTCATATATCTTGCATTTCTTGAAAGCTGACAGTGAGATTAATGATTTGAAAGGCTGATGTGCTATTCATTTATTACCAAGATTTTCTTTGCAGAAGCTCAGGACTGAAAATAACTGTGCTTGATCCACTTGGAAGCTTCTTAGTAAGTTACATCAAATCTTTTTTTCTGAAATATCAAAATCATTCATTTTGTTGAATGTCCAGCATGATGCTTGAGAAAGAGTAAAAGACACACTAAAAACCCCATCTTTAGAATTTCCATGGTCATCAGAGAAACATCTGATTTTTCTCTTTTACTGAGATGGAAATTATAAAACAGAGATCCACATAGATAAACTTTATAACACATATGAAATGGTAAAGAAGACCACTTATTGTGCAAAATATGATAGCTATAGGAAAAATTGTAGTTGATTCCATCTTTAGCTATTCTACAAAAAGGTATAATGAAGAAAAATGTAATAATTTGTAAAGTGGTAGCCATCACTTTTTTGCCAAATATGATTTCCAAGAAAAAATAAAGTATTAATATTAATACACAATTTAGATGGCACAGTTCATATGAAATGTACTTTACTAATCATTGCCAGAAAAATGAAGTGAGGGCAGGTGCAGTGGCTCATGCCTGTAATCTCAGCACTTTAGGGAGGCCAAAGCAGGAGGATCACTTGAGCCCAGGAGTTGAAGACCAGCATGGGCAGTACAGCAAGACCTCTAACTCTACAAAAAAAAAAAAATAGCTGACCATGGTGATGTGTACCTTGGATCTGAGCTACTCAGAAAGCTGAAGGCAAGAGGATCACTTGAAGCCAGGAAGTTGAGGCTGCAGTGAGCTATAATCTCACCACTGCACTCCAGGCTGCACAACACAGCAAGACCCTGTCTCTAAAGAAGAAAAAATGAAGTGAATATGTCTAGCCTTAAGGAATTTACGGAGTAGATTGATAAAATAGAACATTTGACTTTTAGTGAATATTATTAAGGTCCTGAGTTGAAAAATCCCTTAAATTAACATTTGTGAGCCTTTTTCCAAATATATCTATTACAAAAACTGGAAAACAATGTGAAGTTGGCACTGCATCCATGGTGGGAAGATGCAGTCTGGTATGACCATATGTGTCCACACGAAAAGCTACATCTATTTCATGGAAGATGTAGGAAGATATATTTCCAGAAGCTATATTGTCCTCTTCCTTACAAGGCAGCAGCACACACATGCCTTGAATTGTCTCACTGTGATGTCCACCTAGCAATTCCACTTTCAATTCAACCCTCTCTCACGCAGAGCAAAGTTGCTCGTTTCAATCAGGTTTTAAATAGGGAAAAACTGGAAATATCTTAAATGTACATCAGTGGAGGAATGGGGAAAAAATCTCTTATTTATTCATATAGCTGAATATTATACAGAGTTATTGGAGCAAATAGGTTTATATTTACCAAGAAGACCAAATCGCAGAGGCATATTTTTGAGCTAAAGAAGCAATTGGCAGAAATATATGTGCATAAATGGAGAAGATAATATGTTTTATATGCCAAAATTGAAACCAATCAAATACGTTTTCTTTAGGATACATACGTAAATTTAAATTTTTTTTAAATATAGAAAAAAGGAGAATAATTAGAAAAGTAGTAATACGTGGCAGAAGCAGGGAGTGGAAATTTTGGGGGTAGTTATATCTTTAAAAAGTGATTAGAAGCAAAATTAGTTTTTAGTGTCTGCATATTTAATGTTTAAAATATTTTCTTAATCAGCTAAGATTATAATAAGAATGTACAAGACTTTAAAAGAGAAAGCTCTCAATATTGTTGAAAAGTAACAGAAAATAGAAATAAATGGAGAAGTATGAATATATGTAAATAGGAAAACTCAACAGTGTAAAAATGACATATCATTTCATATAAAAACAATGCAATCCTAAAGAAAATGTTTATTATTTTATAGAAATTGACAAGATACCCTAAAATTTTGAGGAAACATTATGAGGCAATAGCACCCAAGGACAAAATGTAATTAAAGAATGAATAGATGAAAATGGAATGTTCAAACAGCAAAATATACAGAAATTTGAGTAATGTGGTGTTGGCAAAAAATAAAGAAACAATATCAGTTTGAGTTTGAAAAAAGTGTTGACATCATCCTCAAACATATTTTATTACTGTGTTAGCAAAAAAAGGAAAAGAGAAGAAAATTTTTAAAGGAATAAAATATTTTTAAGTTAAATCGTGTCTTTTTTATTATCAACTTTTTTTTTAAGTTCTGGGGTACATGTGTGGGATGTGCAGGTTTGTTACATAGGTAAACTTGCACCATGGTGGTTAACTGCACAGATCATTCCATCACCTAGGTATTAAGCCCAGCACTTCCTAGCTGTTCTTCCTGATGGTTTCTTTCTCCTCCCCTTGACTGACAGGTCCCAGTGTGTGTTGTTCCCCTTCATGTATCCATGTGGTCTTACTGTTCAGCTCCCACTTATAAGTGAGAACATGCAGTGTTTGGTTTTCTGTTTCTGCATTGGGTTGTTGAGGATAACAGCTTCCAGCTCCACCCATGTCCCTGCAAAGGACATGATCTCATTCCTTTTTTATGGCTGTATAGTATTCCTGGTGTATATACATCACATTTTTTTTTATCCAGTCTATCACTGATTGAGATTTTGGTTGATTCCATGTCTTTGCTATTGTGAATAGTGCTGCAGTGAACATAGGCATGTATGTATCTTTTTAACAGAAGGATTTAGGAATATAAAAAATAACGAGATGAGGTTAAATTCATAAAATACAGGCTCAACTATGAACATGTGACTTTTTATCCTCTGCTAACATAATATGTCAGTAATCACTGAGAATACACTGCACCTAAAGCATGGGTCTAATTTACATAAGAAATCATCACACATTCAGCATCTTAAAATAACCTCCATTTATCAGTTTACTGTTTCTGTAGGTCAAAAGGCCAGGCACAAGGTCACTGGGTCTTCTGCAAGGCTGCAAATAAAGTATTAGGCAGAGATGCATTCTCATCTGAAAGCCTGACTGTGGATAAAATCATTTGCAAGCTCACTTAGGTTGATGACAGAATTTATTTCTTCATAGCTGTAGGACTGAGGAAGTCCTACAGTGGCTTCTAACTGGCTATGAGCTGGCTCTGGGTTGAAGGCCACTGTGAGCCAATAGAGACAATATAAGCTACCCAAATGTCCATCCACAGCATAGTGTCTTTCTTCTTCAAAGGCAGCAAGAGAAAAAAGGTGAATTCTAGAGTCAATCAACTAGTAAAATGAAGTCTTATGGAAGATAATGTAATTACCAAAGACATATTTCATCTGTCTTAGGCAGCTCAGGCAGTTGTAACAAATAGCATAGACTGAGAGGCTTAAATAACAAACATATTTCTCATAGTTCTAGAGGCTAGAAGTCCAAGATCAAAGTGCTGGAAATTCAGTTCCTGATGAGGCCTCCCTCTTCCTCTTATATCCATCTTCTTCCATGGAAGACAGACAGGGAGAGTAACCTCTGGTGTCACTTCTTCTTATAAGGAAACAAATCCCATCATGGGAGCTCCAGCCTCATGACTTCATCTAAACCTAATCACCTCCTGAAGGTCCCACCTCCACATAGCATTACCTTGGGGGTTAAGGTCTCAACATATGAATGTTGGGGGGATACAAACATTTCATGTACAACACTATCATAATTGTCACAAAGGGTAACCTAATCAACAAAGGTGATCTTAATACATTTGGCAGTCTATGGGTTAGAGCAAAAAAAAAGTCCCACTCACACTGTGAGGGGATTACACAAGAGTGTGAATACCAAGAGGTAGGGTCATGGAGTCCAAACTGGAGTCTATTCACCACAAATAGTTACTCGGTTGTTGTGTTTATCACCTATGTAGCTATTCATCTATCTATTCAACCATCTATTATCTATCTATCTATTTTCTGACATCCATCCATCTCTTATTTTTCTGTCTTTCCATTCATATCTGACTATCCATCTACCCATCGTCTCCATTAATCTTGCATGTACTTATTCTTTTATCTATTCATGCATCTCTATCTTTCTATCTCTCTATCCATATCTATCTATCTATACACCTGTCCATCTCTATCTGTGAATGTATTTATCCATTCATTCATCTCTCAATTTGTCTTTCCATCTCTCTATCTATTCATCTATACCTATTTATCATCTATTTATTTAAGTATCTCTCATCTATCTAATTTTAAAAACAACTGCATAAGCTATAAAGTCATAACTAAACTTAGATCAGTAGATTTTTAATATGGTGTTTTTTTTTAATGTTAAACACATATTATGGTCCTGCTTTTAGGATATTTTGACTTGATGGTTAGTAATATATTTATGTTTATTTTATGAACATTTTGTGTAGTGTGTTGTCTTTAGAAATAAGATGGCATTAATGATTCTGTTTTTTCAGATATTGTCAAAATTCTAAACATAAATCATTAGTGTTGGGATATAACCATCTATATGTCATAACAGTGAGAGGAAAATGCATATAGGCCTCATAAACTCTAAGAAATCTATGAAAGCATTTATCTATATAATCTGCATAAGTTGGTTAAGAAAAGACAATACTCTAAAAAAGTGCTCCCCAACCTTTTTGGCACCAGGGTCCAGTTTCTTGGAAGACAATTTTTCCAGGGACGGTGAGTTAGGGAAGATGTTTTGGGGATAATTCAAGGGCATTATGTTTGTTCCTTTTTTTATTATTATTCCATTGTGACACAATGAAATAATTATACCACTCTCCATAATGTAGAATCCATGGGAACCCTGAGCTTGTTTTCTGGCAACTAGACAGTCCCATCTGGGGATGATGGAAAACAGTGACAGATCATTGGGCATTAGATTCTTGTAAAGAGCATACAGTGCATCATAAGATTTGCACTCCTGTGAGAATCTAATGCTTCTGCTGATATGACAGGAGGCAGAAGTTAGGTGGTAACGAGAGCAATGGGGAGTGGCTGGAAATACAGATGAAGCTCTGCTTGCTGGTCCCCCTTTCACCTCCTGCTGTGCTGCCTGGTTTTTTCTTTTGTTTTGTTCTTTGAGACAGAGTCTCATTCTATTGCCCAGGCTGGAATGCAGTGCCATGATGTCAGCTCACTGCAACCTCTGTCTCCTGGGTTCAAGCAATTCTCTTACCTCAGGCTCCCAACTTGCTGAGATTAAAATCACCTGCCACCACAACTGGCTAATTTTTTTATTTTTAGTAGAGATGCGGTCTTGCCTTGTTGGCCAGGATGGTCTTGAACTCCTGACCTGAAGTGATTTGCTGCCTTGGCCTCCCAAAGTGCTGAGATTACAGTTGTGAGTCACTGCAGCTGGCCACAGCCTACTTCTTAAACAGGCCATGAACTGGTACCAGTCCATGGCCTGGGGGTTGGGGAACGGTGCTCTGAAGGATTCACCGGAAAAATTAAACAAAAATCCATAAGTTGACCATAGTTTTAGGAATCAAAAGGTTTGTGGCCACAATATTAATAACATGACCAAAATATTCATGGTGCCCTATTATATAATTAGGAAAATAATTCAGAGAGATCACATGGTTTTCATGAAGATAAAGCAGCTACACTTGAAAATTCAAGTTAGACCATTCCATTTCAAAAAATGTCTAGACTTCTGATATTTGCAAGCATACCCCATATCTCCATCACCTCAAGCAGCTGTTAGCTCAGAGATTAACACCACACACAGTAAAACCAGTGTGTATAAATGTCCGCATGTTCTGAGAGCTCTTTCCAGCATGTCCACTCCTGTGGCCAGAATGCAAATGCCAAATCATGATGCAATCCCATTTTAACAGCATAATCTTCTTAACCCCCGCCTGTGACATTTCTGTATACTTGTAATTAAGACACTTAAAGGGAGCTAAAAGAGGCCAACTTAATAAAAATGGCAAATTGAACAAAGAAGAAGACAGAACGCTATTGTAGGGCTGCTATAAACTTTTTATTAGTCCATGCTTGAGAAATCCTGAAGGACTCATTTATAGCCTCCTTCCTTAACACATTCGCAGCCACCTTTAGCTCCTGGCAATAGAAATTGAAAGAATCTCCACATAATCACTTCATTTTCCCATTCTTTGTCTCTTGTTTGGCTTCATTTAGAGACTTTTAACAAATCTCGTGTTCCTCTTTTATGCCCTCTCACTGCACAGAAACTAATGAAGCAGATTAGTTACTCTGGGAACACTGAGGTTGGCTCAAACAAGGCTCAGTGCCATCCACAAATGCAGCACAAAGTTAATTTGGGTTAGTGCTTGAAATACACATGGCAGTTTGGGAAACTTAGGCGTTCATCATGACTGTTGGAGCCATAGGTAATATAATTTAAATGGAGCACATTCTGCTGCTTTCCTTGTTTATTAGCAGGGCAGCTAGGTAGCTCATTTAATGTAGCGTTATTTTTGGAATATACAATGAGAGCTTAGACCTAGAAAACTGGAGATTCATCTGCAGGAATGCATACAATCAGAATCTAGGGCACCATGAAATTCATATATTTAGCCACTCTGTGAATATCCTAGTTTGCATGGTACCAGTCTATAAACTACAAAAAAAAAAAAAAAAGCAAGAACAATAGACACAGGTTGGTACATTTAACCTAGAAAAGTCATCTTTGGAAAATGCTCTTGAAAATCCACATTATAATATGAACTCAATGATTTATGAGCACTTGTAAGGGCCCCAGCACACATGTGACATTGTCATTCATCGTATTTTCCATGAATCTGGACGGCTTCACAATGACTCCCTGACAGCAACACTTTTGTGCTAGAAGCATGCCCTTGAAAGATATGATGACATCAAGTATGTCTGTAACATCCGCCTAGGACAAACCAAATTGCTCATGGTGGGAGTGAACAGTTAGACCATAACAGACTAAAAAACCTTGTTTAGCAGTCTCGTGTAAAGAGGGGAAACGTCATTATCTAAGTGGAAAGGGGTCCCTGGATGTGCCACTAGCAACTATCATCTCCAGCATTTTTCATACAAGCCTGCATGGTATCTGTGTCCATCAGTCTTTATTATGATTTGACTTATGTATCTTCCAAAAATTTATATGATAAAGCCATTCCTGCCCCCCCAATACCTTAGAATATAACCATATTTTGAAGTAAGTTTATTGCAGATATAATTAAGTTAGGATTGGGTCTTATCAGAATAATGTGGACCCTTACTCCAATATGACCAGTGTCTTTATGAAAAGGAAACATTTGGACATAAAGACTCACAGGGAGAAGGTCAAGTAAGACAGAAGCGGAGACTGGATTTATTCTACCAAGAAACTACAAGAAACTAAGAAAAAATGCTGGATCAAATCTTGACCTCACACCTTCAGCAAGAGCATCCTCCTGACCTCACACTTCTGGCCTCCAGAACTGTATGGCAATCAATTTCTGTTGCATAAGACATTCAAATGCTGACACATTGCTATGGCAGTTCTAACAAACATAAAAAATACATGCAGTCCTCTTTTTTTTGGTGCAATGACTAGAATTCACACTTACTACCTTAGGCAGCAAAACATTTTCTTATCCAACAGTGCAAAGCTCAAAACATATACTAGGGTATCAGAAGTTAGGTCTTAAAGCTTATGCAGCCTGAAAAATTCAGCCACATTTTGGGAACTTTTATAGCACAAATAGCAGGTTGCCTACCACCTTTGACTCTTGCCATTGGAAACCAGAAATGCCATTTTAGTTGCTGATATTCAGCCTAACATCTTCCAAGGAGAAGCTAGGAGCCCAGTGCCCCTACCAGCAAGCCATTCACTTCTGAAACCAAATCTCCCTGTTGGCTGTCCAGTATCACTAGAAGTTGTCATCGGGTCTATCACTAGAAAATTTCTATCAGTAGAAAATGTCACCTGACATGCAAGGGAGTTAGGACTCCATCTGACTTCTACATTGTTAATCAGCTCAGACCTGGAGAAATTCATAAACTAGGCAGATGGTTTCAATTGGAAGCCCACAGAGAACAAACACCCACAGATGTGTCTGAAATTTCTACCATTGAAGATATCGTTCTGTGATTAGTTCATCTTTTTACCTTACGTACTTTGAAAATCAATGTTGCACCATCCTAGTTTCAGCCACTGGGAATCCAAGATAAACAAGACAGTTGCATTCCTCTTCCTCATGGAGCTTATATTCTAGTAAGGAAAATTATTTTAAGACATTAAAATATGTTCTCACTCATAAGTGGGAGCTAAGCTATGAGGATGCAAAGGCATAAGAATGACACAGTAGACTTTGGGGACTCAGGGAGAAAGGGTGGGAAGGGAGTGAGGGATAAAAGACTACATATTAGGTTCAGGGTACACTGCTTGGGTGACAGGTGCACAAAAGTCTCACAAATCACCACTAAAGAGCTTCCTCATGTAACCAAATACCACCTGTTCCCCCAAAACCTATGGAAATAAAATTGTTTAAAAAATACATTAAAATATAATTACAGTTATGATTAATGCTTTGAAGGATAAGTACAACTAGTGTCCACAGGCAGAGTTGTGTTCAGTCGCTGGTCACACAGAGGATTGTTGCTTTGAAGGAAAAGCTCACAGGTAGAGTTGTTTGGTTTTACAGCTGCTACAAAACACATCAGACACGGACAAAGGAAGATTGAAATCCAGGCCTACTCTGCAAGCTCTGCCCTGCTGCATGGTTGTGGCTGCATAAGGAAAGTATGCTGTTACCTAATAAGCACTGTGCATTTCGTAGGCTAAGGGGAGCTACCTTGTGCAGGGTGTACTGAAGCCATACAAAGAAGATTTGGAAAGGAGAGACAGAAACGATGCTGTTTACTTTGAGAGCAAAACGATGAAGACATTCACCCTGAGTTCCTGAGGTCTCATTCTGATCTTCTAGTCTGTTCACTCAAATTTTCTCTGCATCTCTCTATGGATACATATGGAGCTTGCGATGGTGATCAGGATGTCTTTTTTTTTTTTTTTTTTTTTTTTTTTTTTTTTTTTTTTTTTTTTTTTTTTT
>CAUYLG010078950.1:0-41675 GCA_963573385.1 Cacajao melanocephalus | reverse complement strand
AAACACAATTATTGGCATAATA
The DNA here is from genome assembly GCA_963573385.1 of Cacajao melanocephalus. Classification (NCBI taxonomy): domain Eukaryota; kingdom Metazoa; phylum Chordata; class Mammalia; order Primates; family Pitheciidae; genus Cacajao; species Cacajao melanocephalus. The sequence continues at coordinate 41,653 of CAUYLG010078950.1, read as the reverse complement.
GAGGTTTTTAATACCCATTTTTAGACTGCATTCTAGCCTGGGCAGTAGAACAAGAATCCTGTTCTCTTTCCCTCTTTTTCTTCCTCTTTCTTTCTCTGATACATTCTTTTTCTTTCTTTCTTTCACTCTCACTTTCTTTCCTCTCTTTTTCTTTCTTTCAAAAAAAAATAATAATGTTCATAAAAAAAAAGAAAGCTGCTTAAAAACAACAAAGAAAAAAGCAGAAAATACAATTATTGGCAAGGATGTGGAAAACTTGGAAAATTGGGACCTTTGTGCATAGCTGGGAATGTAATGTGGTACACATTTCCTCTATAGAAAATAGTATGGCAGTTCCATAAAAAATTAAAAGTAGAATTATCATATGATCTAACAATTTCACATCTGAATATATACTCAAAAGAATTAAAAGCATGGTCTCAAATACATAGTTGTTTACTCATATTTATGGCAGCATTATTAACATGAAACAAAATGTGGTAGCAACTCTTGTGTCCATCAGCAGCTAACTGGCTAAGCAAAATGTGCCATGTGCATTCAATGGAATATTATTCAGCCTTCAAAAGGAAGAAAATGTTGATAGATGCTACAACATGGGTAAATCTTGCAGTCATTATGCTAAGTGATGTAAGCCAAATACTTTATGATTCCACTTATGTGAAGTACTGAGAGTGGTAAAATTCATAGAGACAGAAAGTAGAACATTGGTTGTCAGGGGCTATAACAACTACTGTGTAGTTTTGCAAGATTAAAAGAGTTCTGGAGATGAGTTGTGGTGATGGCTGCACAACAATGTGAATGTACTTAATATTGCTGAACTGTACAATACCTAATGTAGCAAATTTTATATTATTAAATATGCACATTTCATCACAATTTAAAAATATCATAGCCAATCAACTTCTTCTTTTAGAGTCACAGACCACATTTTAACTTTATATTTTAAGTTTTCAAATATTCAAATATTTACAAAATCAGAGGAAAAAAAATATGGTGAATGCCTATATACCCATCCCCACTTTAACGATTTTTTTTAAATATTTCAAACATTACTATAATGGAACAGTTCAGTTGAACACTGTATTCTCCATATTTTGGAGACAGGGCTAAGCCCCCTTACTCAAAGTTCTACAACTGTAGGCTCTAATCCTGTGACTTCTACCATCTGTGATAGGTTGAATTGTGTGCCCCCACAAAAAGATATGTAGAAATCCTAGGCTTCATTGCCTCAGAAAGTGTTGGAATGAGTGTTTGAGATAAAATTACTTAAAATGTTGTCATCCTGGTATAAGGTGGGCTTCTAATCTAATATGGCCATTGTCCTTACAGTCAGATAGGTGAAGACAGAGCCGCAAGGAGTCCATGTGAAGAAGGCAGCAAATATAGTAGTGAGGCTACCACAAGCCTGGGACTCCAAGGAGTCAAAAAGGCAGGAAAGGATTATTTCCTTGAGGCTTCCAAGAGAATATCATCTGAGTGACTTTGTGTTGTCTTAACTCACCCAATTTCTGCTAATTTGTTGCAGTATCCCTAGGAAGCTAATACCATCTCAGAAAGATGCTATTTACATCTAATGTCTAAAATCTTGGTGCCCAGCCCTTAGTGAGCTTTTGAGATTAGGGTATCAGTTTGCTCTGTAGTCAGTTCTGTGGTGTGATTCAAATGAACCTTAACACAAAACAAAAGGATATCATCTGACGACAGCAATTTTCTTTCTATGCACAAGAGTATATTTTCTCAGTCACCTAGTAACAGTAAAACTTAAAATGCAGATGTGATTAAAAAATTCAGATCTCTATATTATTAGGTTGGTGCAAAAGTAATTGTGGATTTTGCTATTACTTTCAATGGCAAAAATCACAATTACTTTTGTACCAAGTTAATAAAATACGATCTAATGTTGATAGTAAAATTGACCTATTCCAGACATGCACCTACAAGAATGTGGAATTCCAGATAAACATTATTATGAATCTCATATTTTATCTTCTCCCTTTTTTGAAATATGAACACATTTAATAACTAATAAGAATATGATGAGAATAGTTAGTTATAACTTGCTCTGTAGTCAACTCTGAGGACTTATTTAAGTGAATCCCCTCCCCGTAACATACAAGGAAGTCATCTGACAAGAGCAATTTCATGCACAATAAAACATTCCCTCTATCACTTAGTGACTGTAGCATGCAAAAAAAGTAGTAACCAACTATAAATATAGTTAATACAATAAGAAAAATTAAAACAAACACATTTATTAGGGGTAACTAGAGTTTCACATGCAGAAATTGCCCACTAAATACAGATAAAAGATATGTTTTTATGATTGTTTTATTTTCTAAATTATTTGTTAAACTTCAGGCTTCATCCTTCATTAATAATAAAGAAATAAAAATAACATTTCTAAACTGTTCTACCTTCCAACCAGCTGTGTTAAGGTTCATAACGTTCAGGGTATTAGTATAATGCTTTTAATCCAAATTCTGCAAACAAAAATGTCTTGACATTTATATTGCAATATGAGCAAAGAATTTAGTAGCTACGTTGGTCTGTCCCCAGAGACAGATGCAATGTTTTCTAATCTAGGATATGTTTTATTTCCTTGAAGCAGCTGTATTTTTTAATCTCCACCCACTATTCTTTGTGTTATTTCTACATCTCATTTTTGGGTGGGTTTGATTTTGTACAAAACTATATTGCAGTCAAAGTATCATATGTAGCTAAGTTTATGCATACCTGTAAATTATATTTAAATGGTGTGCACAAAACAGAGGATATTTCATATTGAGCAGATACAAAGGGTATAATTGCTATACAGATGTGGGTGGGAAACAGAAAGCTTATAATACATAATTTCCCATTATTATAGAAATTTACTACAGCAAATATGTTTACTATAAACTTCTATACTATATAAGCCTCAAGAACACAATAATGACAGCTATTATTGCTACAAGAAGTATCAAAACTTCTCTTTTTGGGTGTGAAAAAATATTTTGAAAATTAAAAAAACAGGTATTTTTCTTGCTAGTATTTTTGTAATACGGAATAAGTTTCTGGGTGTATTTGTAAAGGACATAAACAAGTGTTCTCTCTCAACATTGCCATGTACCATTACAAAACCAGAAACCATTCACACAGGAAAAATATAATTAAAAATAACTAAATATCTTACTTTGGTAATTAAATGGAGTAAGCACTGGAAACAGAAAAGCATCTGACCTCTCCCCCTAAAAAGGTCACATTATACACAGAACCATTACAGTTATAAGGATGAGATTGTTGCTAAGCAACAAGTCTCCTGTAATCTTGTGGGGCTTTTGTATCTGAGGAAAATTGAGGCAAAGGAAAGTTTGGAAAGCTAATGAGGAAGAAATGGCTTCAGTACAAATCGATCAATAGTGCACCTGACCAGAAAATCAACTATTAATGGGACTAGAGGAAGAAAAGCTACTTAGAGTTACTTGAGAGAAAATTTATTATCATCAGGTGTGTTTAAGTGTCTGCACACGAATTCCATACTATCATGATGTCTTTTTGTGTGTGCAGCAATATTTTCTTATGTGGAAGTTCAATAATATGCAGCAGCATTTCTACCCACTGGGTTTAACAGTAACCCCAAATAATGTTTTGATCCTTTCATATGCTGTACCATTTAAGAATTCAATAAGCTGTAATTTGCCTACTGTCATGCTACAGTTATATGAATGGCAATAAAGTACAGTTTGAATTGACCTCTACTGCCTACAGAAATGTAGTTATGTCATTGACATTACAGTAAATCAAAGTTGGAGACTGTTTCTTACATAAAGAGCTCAGAGTCTGGTGTCAGGATAGGGATAGCAATCAAGAACAGAAAGTTATAGGCAAACTCTGTGGTGAAGTTTAGTTATCTTTGAGGAAAACAAGCAGTGAGGCCAAATCTGAGTATTCATGTGTTTAAGCAGTTGCGGAGAGATCCTCTAGACAAGTACAACCATTTGTACTTGCTAAAGTTTTTCTGCATCCCAAGTTGGTGAACTGAGATGGACCACATATCATTCCCTAGGACTCTTTTTACCTAGAGTAGAAGCTGACATAGTGGTCTTAAGCAAATAGGAGTTCTTCAGGGAATATATAAGCATGATTCAATGATTTTCAGAAACTTGATAAATCAGCCATTTTTCCTAAGGCAGCTCAAGTGGAAGCTTAGGTTTAGCTTCTTGGCTGTTAACAAAAAGTATAGCCTCTGTATGCTGCAGAATTGGAAATATATGGACTACAAAAAAATAGCCTAGAACCTGGGTGGTAATATAATTTAGGGGTTAAACACAGTAGACAATTGATTGAGATGCTAGGAGAATACAGAACCAAAGGAAAAACTGAGGAAGCTTTTTCTCTTCTGTCTAACCTCATGAATGCTTGACTCAAATTCTGAGGAGTAGAAGCTCTGTCTCAAAATGAGAGCTTATAGAGACTGTCACATAAAATGTAGGTAACATCTGACTTACCCCAAAACTACAGTGCTAGTGTACATATAACACTAGTGCTGTTTTTATTTATTTTTTTTCATCTATATATAATGTTTAATCTTTACAATGTAAGATAGAGGCATGCTTACTGATACACAGAGATCTAGTTCACTAAATAGCCTTTGACTAATGAATGTCATTGATCATTTCATTTTACTCTCTAGATAACTTAATTGTTTGAAATAAAACAATTCACATATATTTAAAAATAGTAAAATAGCATTAGTGTTTAATGTTCAATTAAAACACAGAGCTATTTTTTAATTTCTTTGTGTTTGTGTCTGTAAGGCTTATTTGAGCACTCATCTTACAAGAGTCTAATAGGTTTCAAATTCTGTTACACCCTAATCCATTGCCTCTAGCCTGTGGCTGAATGTGCAGGCTGCCACTGAAGGGACCCACAATCAGTCTATGCAGCACAGTTTATGTAGACACAATTAAATCTACCTACACTAAAGAAAAATCTCTGCCATCCACCCAACACCCTTCTTCCACAACTTTCATTCCAAAGATGTTTGATTACAACCGCATAAATAATTTCAAAAGTTTTACATATTACAAAATGAGTACAATTATTTTCCCATTTTGGAAAAGAACCAGGCCTGATTTCCACTGATGGCTCTGCCAGTAGCTACTTTGATTTTCTGCAAGTCACTCTTGGGAGCTTTTTGTCTGCTTTCGAAAGTGCAGAGCTTGGGTTAAATGATTTCTTTAAAGTCCCTTCAAATTCAAATGTCCTATGACCTTTTAAAATCTAGGACAATAAAACATAGCCTTCTCTTATGTTTAGTTTGTGCCCTTCATAATGCTATGGAAAAGCAATGTATCTTCTACAAAGGAAAGAAGAAAAAATGAAACACTGTATTTCCACATCTAGAGAAAACATAATGTTATAATTTTATAAAGGCAACTTAATTTGCATAAAGTATTTAGATTTAAGGAACATATTTTATAATAAATATTCACTCCTAAAATATATTTGACAACTTCTGCAATTGGAGAGGTAGCAGAGGTCAATAGAACTTTTCATATTAGATTTATCTGTAATAAAAAGTCCAATATTTTAAAAAAACATAGCCAGAAGTAGTTTAACTTACCTAATCAAAAATTTTATAAGTACATTTATTCTCCCATTGTTAATATTTTATTTTTAAGTATCTGACAATTATCATTTTGAGATGCTCAGTGCAAACTAATTTCAGAATTAATAAATTGCTGATATATATGTGAGCTCATTTTTAGAAAGCAATTTTATCTTGAAAAATATACTGCTAAATAATTATTAGCCAAAATTTTTCATAATCTAAGATCACATATGGTATCAAAATATTTAAGCAGGCTACTGTTATGATCATAATTATCACAGTGATTCCTTAGCTCTACACAGTAAATATAAGTTCCTAAACTAGAGGGTTACATTTTTCTAAACTGAATTATTATCTTTTGCTTTCCTGAAACTACATCCTAGAGAAAATAGAGAATTATTTATCTTTACTAATAAAATCATGAAACTATTCCAGGCTGGTTTGTAGCTTCTTTTTTATTAAGTTATAGAAGCAGTATGTGGTTTTATAAATATAGAGGTCCACAGTGACTAGAAACATAATTATTCTAAATTATCCAAGTTATTCTGAGAAATATCCCTTGTGTTCCTGAGTCCTGGCTCACATTTGCCTCCAATTACATGTAATAATTTAATATTACTTGTTATTACATAGAAATTTCACTCTTGTAACCAACAGGAATTACTGCATAGCATTCACATAGTTATATAACTATTTATTAAACTTGTATTAGGCTAGCTTTATGTTTTTATATCAATCAAATTATTCCCATAGCAAATCTATATTGTAGGTATTTCTAATATCATCATACAGATGAAGATACTGAAGCATGGGGAAGCTAAATAATATCCCCAAGGTCATAACACAACTTACAGAAATTTGACAGCAGCCTATGTGGAAGTTGATTTTTTGCTGGGTAATAAGGTACTCAGCCCCTCTAGTTTATAAAAAATATACTTTTTCTTTTCCAATTCAAATATCATCTCCTTAAATCCTACTACATAGGAAATTTACTCTCTGTTATATGGGCTTCCTGGGTGTACTTCCTTCTGTGCAGTTGTGTGTGTGATTTGAGTATATGTATGTTTGTGTGTATATATATATATATACACATATAGGTGTTTGTATATATGTGTGTGTGTGTGTGCATATGTATCTACTTATAGATAAATTGGGAACTGCTGTTCTGCTCTGTAGTTGACATTTGTCACTAGGAAGGAGACTTCGTTCATGCTCACATAGGTGCATTTGGAAGGCAGAGGCCTTAGAGCTTTGTCTTGCTTTTGCTTGTGCCTGCTTGTCTTCTACAAAGAAACTCAAGGTCCATGATTCTTAGTGTTTATTATTTACCCCTCCCCAGCTTTCAAGAATGTAGTGGAGAAAATCCCTTTCTAGTATACTGTGTGTGAATTCCTTCAGAAACACTATTTTTAATAGAATATCTTTATTTTTCTTCAACTGAATTCTGTTACCACTCTATCTTCAACTCCTTGTCAGGATCACCATCTTGACTGGGAATACATTATTTTAGGTATTTCTTTTTCATTCCCACCAATAAAGTCAGGTTTTGTATACAATTTTAAAAGGCAAAACTTTAAATACTAATTTAATAGTTCTCATCTAGGAAACTTTCCCTGAATTAATATAGTCAGTGAACTTACAGTATTCTAGATTTATTTCAGAAAACAAACATACACAGAAACATATTAAGCCATTGTCACGAACCCTAACAGTGGTTGAAAAGACTTTGTGTGAAAGAGGAAATTGTGTATCAGAGTCACACAGCAGTCAAGAAATCTAGTTTGTGATTCAGCTCTCCCTCTCTGAGTGCCCTTGACAAAAAGTAGTCCTTAGATTTTAAATTTCAAAATTCATATAAAACAGATAATAATGGTGTATACTGAGGGCTTACAGTATTCCAAATATTGCATTAAAACTTTTAAAATCATATTATGATTGATGAGAAAAATTGAGGCTAAGAAATACTGAGACTTAATTAGTGCAAGGCCCCACATATGATAAACAAAATAATTGAGATTCAAATACAGATTTTCTTGAATCTGCCATTCCAGGTCTTAATCCATGTGTTATTCACTTTTCAGAGCCAATGCAGACATAAAATGAGACCTTGAATGCTCTAATACGTGGTAGACTTTATAGAACTTTACAGAGCAAAGCATTATTTTTTGAGTTGTTTCTCCTCAAGCATATTGTAACTATGTTAATTACATGATTTATTATTTTTATTTTTGTTAGTTTTTATTTTGTCAGTTCTTCCAACTTAATAGATATACAGTAATATATTTACATGTACTTGGATATCATGATATAATTAAGTTTTATGCTTTATGAGGTTGCCATTTGAAAGAAGGCACAGTGTAATGGTAAAACTGTTAGCTTTTATACAATCGTATTATTATTTAAATTTGTTATTTGCTAAATCAAATTAAGATGGCTAATACCATTGAGCAGGCTCCTATGCATCTTCTTTCTAGTAGAAATATTTTTGTAATTCTGAGGAAAACTTTATATAGAGAGGCACAGTTTCGATTTGTTAGCAAAAGAATCAAGATTATAATATTACCTTATGGTCTTAAATGTTATACTTTCCTATAACATAAAATTATTACATCTAAATTGTCTACTACTTTTAGAAAGTTTGTAAAAGTATGATTACATTTTAAAATTCTTTGTATCAACTCTCTTTCCTCCCCCTTTAAATCATCTTATTTGCATATTATCCTATGAGGTCTGTATCATGATGATTCTTCCCCTAGCAGGGACATATTAGCATGCAGTGTAACCAATAAAATTTACTTTTTAAAGTGAGTGTGGGTAAGAGGTTATTGCTAGTCAAGAGTGTCCCAAAGATTGCTCTCTACTCTTTATACACCAAGAGTATCCTCCTGGTACACTTTCTGGTTCTTTCCCATTTGTAATCAACCTTACATTTCAGAACAAACTTGTCTCAGGTGCTTGTATTGATGAGTTTCAACTTTCTACTAGTAGATGTATCAAATCCCTAATTTTCTTCGTTTTTCCTCTTCTTCTCCCCATGTACTCCTCAAATAAATCTCAGGTTCTATCCATTATCCCCAATTAATTTTTCTATTTTTTGTAATCACATAATCATTCATAGAAAAGTTTCCTGGTTACTGGAAAAAATGGAGAACCTTCACATGCTAATTCCTTATTGTACAATGGCAGATGTTTGTTTTCTTAAATGAAGACAGACAATGCAAATAATTTAGTTTCATTTAATTAATTATAGTCATTTAATTGTATGATAAAGCATTATCTCTGCTCTTAGCCTTATTTAGTATTTTCTATCCATATGTGGAACTTATTTGTAGATACACTGAACACAAAATTTTGTTCTGATGATGTAAAGCAAAATTCTGTTGCATATATATTATGATTTTTAAGGTAAAGTTATAGAATGCAAATTTTAAGCACTAAAGCAAAATAATGTTTAAATTTTTATAGTCATTTGCATTTTTATAGTAACAAGTGTCATACTTTTCCTCAAAAGCCTTTTCTCCCCCAGAAAACAGGTTGAAAGACAATAATTTACTTTTTTAACAGAATTTTGGGCTTGACTTAGATTAGTGAGAAAGAAAACAAACAGAACTGCTTTGATGATATATTGCTGTAATGCATCATCAGAGTCCTGCTCATGTGATAAACTGCAATATTAGTATAATACATCATCAAGAGTGCTGTCACTCTAAAACAGTATTAGTGTAATATATCAGCAGCCATCACCATGCACTGCCACTTCCAACAATGTTTAAGGAATGCTATTGTGCTACCATCTGCTGGGGCAGAATGAACAGCCTTTCTAAATGTAAGCATAATAGAGTAATTTTATTGTAAACTTGTCTTCAGAAACCCACTTGAGTCTTATCAACTTTCATTAACTTATCTTCTCCTTCTGTTCTTTATTGTACCATATTTGCAAATTACTCTGTGAGATAAAGCATTTAAGAAACTGCCTTAGCATCTCACCTTCATTCTCCAAATTTTCAGACAGCAGTTAGCACTCTAATATTAAGTAAGTAGGAATGTAGAGAACAATTGATAGGCACCATATTGGCTTATTTCTAACAAAGCTCTATGCTACTGGACTCTTTCTAACCAAGCTTTTTCACAACATCTTCTGGTATTTCACAGTAAATTCTTCAAAAATAAAACCAAAAACTTTCTAAGGTCCTGGGCATGTATTTTATATAAATAGTCCCTTCTCCATACATGTCATCAAGCTTTTCCCCATTATAATTTTCCACTCTCCAATTTAAAAAAAAAAACACTTTCTAATTACTTCTATTCATTATATTTTGAGGGATTCAGTATCTAATTTAATATTTTTTAGTGATTTTCCTTCAATGATATGTGTTGTGTTAGTCCATTCTCACAATGCTATAAAGAACACCTGAGACTGAGTAATTTATAAAGAAAAGAGTTTTAATTAACTCACAGATTCACAGACTGTATAGGAGGCATGGATGGGGAAGCCTCAGGAAACTTACAGTCATGGTGGGAGCAGGAAGAAGAGAGTGAAGGGGGAGGTGTTACACACCTGACTGGGTCTCAGATATTCCTTTAGAGTAATACAAAGAAAAGAGAAAATATAAAGAAAAGAGGTTGAATTGGCTCATGGTTCTGAAGGCTGTACAGGAAGCATGATGATGCTGGCATGTCTTTGGCTTCTCCTGAGGCCTCAGGGAGTTTTTACTCATGGCAGAAGGTGAAGCAGGAGCAGGTGAGTCACGTGGCTAATGGTAAAGCAAAAGAAAGGGAGGTGCTGCCCTCTTTTAAACAACAAGATATTACAAAAACTGAAAGTGAAAACTTGCTCTCACTCTCACTGCAAGGACAGCACCAAACTATGAGGAATCTGCCCCCATGATCCAAACACCTCCACCATACCCTACCTCCACCATTGGGGATGACATTTCCACATGAATTCTGGAGAGGATGAAACATCTAAACTACACCACTAAAGCTGAAAACAAACTCTTACATAGGCTTTTCTTAAAAAGTCACGTATTCTCTACCTGTTTTTCTTTTCATCCCAGCTAATTAATGACATCTCAGAAACATTTAAATGAACTGAGTATTAGGTATTAAAAATTAATATAAATTTTAGATGTCTGTGGTATCACAATTATGTTGGGGAATATGTGCTTTTTTATTATTCAGATGTGTTATGAATTTTTAGGGATGAAGTGTCAGAACCTCTACAATTTACTTTAAAATGGCTTAGCATTATAATTAATAGATAAATATTTGGAGACACAGATAGAGATTTTAATTAAAGATAGCAAAATGCTAGCAATTAATAAAAGTAAATGTTTAGTAAATACATGTTAATTGTACTATTTCTTTTTACTTTTTTAATTTAAAACTTCTCCAAAAATGTTGCACAAAAATAGAGTTAAAAACATAAGACAAAGTAATATGAAGACCGTGTTTGAATCCTACTGCAAAAAAACAAATGCATAGCTATTTTGCAAACAATTAGTAACATTTGAAAATGCATCAAGTATTAACCAAAATTAAGGAGACATTAATTTATTAGGCATGATAATTGTACAGTATTGGGGATATCCTTAATTTAAGAGATACATACTAATGTGTTTGGGGGGTGAAATGATGTGATTTTATAGTTTAATTTTAAATACCGATGAGCAAAATAATTTAGTATATTGGTAATTAATAATTATTTATACTCCTAATTGGTCATTTTCTCAATAATTAATATTGACCCTTGTGAGAGGTATATAGTTGTTCATTCTTTTCTGAATTTTTAAAATTCACACATTCCTACTAAAAAAATAGAGTACCTTTTTCTCCATCTAAATTTTAAAGATGAAGAACAGAAATTTCCAATTATTGTTTAATTGTCTCAAGATGCTTAATTGGTTCCTTCACATGAATTTAGTTATGTATAAAAATGAATTTTTGAAAATATATCATTACTTTTATCTCTAGATGAGAAAATTAAAGTTTAAAGGGGTTAAGTAATGAGTTAAAGGTTACACAGCTGCTATGCAGAAGAACTAGGAAGTGGGTAAACTACACCTTTGTTTCATGCTATCTTTCCGGAATTTATAGTATTTTAGTAGCCCTTATCTGGGACATTTAACTGGTCTTAGGGCAGTGAAAAAAGAAACATGATGCACCCCAAGCTAACTCTGAAAACTTCTGCTCAGAAAAGACATGGTTTCCATCATTCATGCACACAATTTATTGGAAAAGTTATATAAACAAGAGTGTCATTAAACAGGAGAAGATAATATAATGCTAATAAATAAAATAACATATCAGGTAGGGAATCAAGACTATTTGGTAAATTAGTACTGCTACATATTATAAGCTTATTATAAGAAAATTATTGAGCATCATCATAACAAACATTATTGCTAACGCATACAAAATACCTTTGGTATTAGAGGATAATAAGAAATATTAAACGAGTCACTTCTACAGTGCTGTGCACTATAGTGAAGTAGGAATTATTGTTTTGTAATTTATTACATCAATTTTTATATACTGATTACATGCCAAAAGTTGTCATTTAGGAGAAATGGGATTACTCGTTTTACAAACTTAAAAGATCATTTTAGTTAAGTAAAATCCCTTGAATCCACCCTGCTCTGTGTAAAATACCATTTAAATTTGCATGTACTGTAAATATCTTTTGTTGAGATAAGGAATGCATACTACTCCAAATAAATGCTATGATGGAATATGATTATAATTTTGTATAAATCTTATGGGTTACAGAGTAAAAGACTGAATTCCAGAAAACCAATTGGTGGTTCATATTTTTAAATGTTTTTTCATATATTTATCAAAAAATGAATATTTATGTATAGAATAATTAATTTAATAAATTAAAATCAAGGATATTATAAACTGAAATGCCTTTTGTATAATTTTGACTACAGATGAAATAAATTACATTTGAAATTTAATTAAGTTAAAATTTTTTGTAAGAATTAACATTGTTTTAAAATCATTCATATCCACATATGTGTTAGAAACAGAAAAAATAATATTAGAAATAAAAATGTATGCACACATTTATTTATTGAGCCCATACCATAGGTCATAGTGTGTTTAGATTCTAAAAATAATAAAGACCCAGGCTTGTTCTCCATTAGGTAGTACTGTATAAGGAAGAATACAAGATTGTGGTTAGCTTCAATACTGTGTGATAAGAGTTACATTATAGGGTTGTCTGAAAAGATATAAAAGCAGAAGCTGATACAATCTTGGATCATTTACTGAGAATGCTGAATTAGATTATATTTAAGAAGAAATATAAATAGTGAACAAAAATTATTTCTGTGAAAATTAGGGAAAGATTGCATAATGTTGTTTAAGTCATAGTGAGTAGATTTTGCAAAGGTATCAAGTTAAAATATATACTTTCTGAGAACTTCAAATCATTCCTTATGGCTAGAAGTTTCCTTCAGAGACTAGGCTAGGGAAAAAGAAAACTGGGTTAAAGAACCAAGGGCTAGCAATGTCAAAATTGGGAACACAAAGAGCTATTAAAAGATTTTAAACTAGGGTGATGCATTATCACATTTGAATAAATATTAGAATGCTTCCTTTCTATATTCAGTTTACTTAGAGAAATCTCAGATGTAATAAAGTAGTCAGAAGTACTAGAACTCAGTGTAAAATGGCATTTCTGACTGCAATGAGGATTGCAAAAAATTTCTGTAGTCATTAAAATAATTTTTACCTTTTCTTAATCCTTGATAATTGATTAGAAAAATTAGCTATTTTTAAAAAATAATTGTTTCATATTTCATAATAATGCATCTGTTTAAGACACTTCAGAACACTGTGTGATGTTTTGCTCAGGGCTATCATTTACAATGTTACTCTGAGAGACTTTCAAAAGACCTGTATGCATTCTAATTATTTGCTTCTTTATACATATTCATGTTTTCACATTTTCTCACCATTGTGTGTTAACTTTTGCTTTCCTTAAAGTTGGATGACAAGAAACATTTCATATTGTTTCAAGAAAACAAATTTTAAAATTGAAATGAAATCATAATAATGCTACATTAAATTCATTATGCACCAGAGGGAAATAATATACTTTTTAATAACCTATTTTCCTGATTAATACCATAGAGACAATTTACATATAAAAGGTATTTCGTAATTTTTCAAATATGTATGTAAAATTTACTATCTCTCTAATAACTTGTAATCTGTAACATATTAAAAAATAAAATGTTAATAATTGTGCCAGTCGTGATGGTCGACACCTGTAATCCCAGCACTTTGGGAGGCTGAGGTGGGTGGATCACTTGAGGTCAGTTCAAGACAAATCTAGCCAATATGGTAAAACCTCGTCTCCACTAAAAATATAAAAATTAGCCTGCTATGGTAGCGCACTCCTATAATCCCAGCTACTCAGGAGGCTGAGGCAGGAGAATTGCTTGAACCTGGGAGGCAAAGTTTGCAGTGAGCTGAGATCACCCCATTGCACTCCAGCCTGGGTGACAGTGAGAGGCTGTCTCAAAAAAAAAAAAGTTGTTATTTTAATATAATCATTTTGTTACTGATTTCATTACTTATAGCTGGGAGTCATGGATATTAAATATTAATTCTATCATGAGATCAATTATTTCTTTATGTACCATGAGATTTATAAGACATTTCTTCCTTTCATTTATGCTGAGAGTGGTTTTCTTCTTTCCTATTCTAGTTTTATCTTCTTTCTTTTTTTCCACCTTATTTTTAATGTTTGAAATGAGGCTTCATTGATCCCACGTTCTAGTATTGTCAGGTTATTAGTATATTCTCTCTCTTTTTTGACATCATTACATGTCCTTCTGTGGGTTCCTATTATCAATTTAACTGTGTCACTCAAAAAATATATATCTATATAGATAAATGTATAGGTGTAATATATATATACATATAGATAGATAGATAGATATATGTTGAAGTCCTAAGCCCAGTACCTTAAAATGTGACTTCGTTTGGAAATAGGGTCTTCATATAGTGTCTAATGCTATACAGGCAGCTATAATAAAACACCAAAAACTGAGTAGCTAATAAACAGCAATGATTTACTTTTCACAGTTATGCAGGCTGGGAAGCCCAAGATCGAAGCACCAGTGACGTCTACTGAAACCCAGTTTCCTCATAGATAGTAACTTCTAGCTGTGCCCCCAACTTTTGGTGGAGGGTGCTAGCTAGTTCCCTGGGGTCTCTTCTATAAAGGTACTAACCCCAATAATGCGGGTTCTACTTCATGATCTAATTATCTTCCCAGGGCCTTACCTCCTAATGCCATCACATTTGAGATTAAGATTTAATACATGAATGTGAGGAGGACACAAACATTTAGATGATAGCACAGAGGTAATAAAATTAAAATGATGTGGTTAAGGTGGGACCTAATATTGCATGACTGGTGTCCTAATGAAGGAGGTAAATTTGGACACAAAAAAGACATGAACAAAGGGAAGATGATGTGCAGATGGCCGTGTAATGATGGAAGCGGACACTGAACTGATGCAGCTGCAAGTCAGGTAACACCAATCATTGTTTGCCACCATAAGAGTGAGGAAGAGGCCAGAAAGAATTCTATCTGGAGTCTCACAGAGAGCATGGTTTTTCTGATACCTTGATTTTGGACTTGTAGACTCCAGAATCATAAGACAATAAATTTCTGTTGTTTTAAGCCATAACATTTGTGGGATTTTGTTATGGCTACCCTAGCAAACAAAGATGTTTTTTGTATGTTTCTGTGAAGTTGTATATTGAAAACTAGACTTCTTTTTTAAAGGACTTGTTAGGATTCTTTGTAAAACATTGGTAAATAGGTTTCAAGTAAATGCAAAGAGTTTTCTTACAATGCATTTTTATAATACAATTTATCTAGTCATATTTATTAAATTTACATAATGCTAGTTTCAGAAAGGGTAACATTCAAATAAACAATTTAATGAGCTCACATAGAGGTCATTTTTGTGATCACACACCAAGGAGGGTTAATTATGAAAAGAGAAAAAATTTGTGCAGACATCAGTTATTCTTTTGGAAATAACCTGTTTAATGTAAAAAAACAGTGATCACAACATCTTGCTTGACCAGTACTTTAATAAGATAGAATTATGTCAAATATAAAAATTTAATATAACATTTTAGAGGTAAAAATTTTTTTCTAGTGATAGCTCAATGTACTAGAACTGTAAGGTTTAATTTAATATAGGTTATCACATATGAGATTTAATAATATTGAACATATTCACTTTATTCCTGGAAAAAAATCAAAGAAAAAGTAATTATACAGAGTATCAGTAAGTTAAAAAGAGAAAGCAAAATAATAATTTAGAATGAAGGAAATCATTTAAAGACATTCTTTAGTTACTAGTTTCTCTCTGATACTCTTTCACATATGCTCTACATTTGTAAATATGCAAGTTCATCTATTCTTTTATATGTGCAATTATATATATAACATATATCTAATTGAATGCAATGCCATTAGATAATATTTTCTATTTCTGCTACAAAGTAATGACTCCTAGGTAATTCATATTACATTATTAAAATAAATTAAAATAACATATATTAAAACACCATAATAGAAATCCAAATATTTTTCAATTAAAAATGTTTTAAAATTCATGAGCAATTGAAAATGATTTTATATTTCAACATGGTATTAAATGATTTTGTATTCAACATGGTATAAATATATTAATAGTATAAATATTTCCCGACTATAAAGATCAGTGCTATGAATTTGTTTTTAATTTCCTGCTGTGGCAGAAGGTCATAAGTTTGACTTAGTGGTCATTTTAAAGGTCTTTCCTTCTTTAGCTGCTGTGATCTCTGAATTTCAGAATCTTAAAATGTCACAAAGCACGAATGATTTGCTAATGCTCAGTTCAAAAGGATGGCATTTGCAGAAAACTGACATGGATAGGAAAAAGACACATTAGATGTTCATAAAGTCTGCCTCCAACGGGATAGTCTCAATTCCATTTCTTAAGTATATAAATTAGTAATATTTATATGATAAAAAAACCTTATGAAAATGAAATTGTCATTGCATTTAAAAAATGTATTTTAGTTAATTGGTAGATCTATGATAAGTTTGTATGGAAGATTCAGCAAAATCTCTTCCATAAGAAAATATGGGCCAGGCACAGGGGCTTACATCAGTAATCCCAGCACTTTGGGGGAGGTAAAAGAATCCTTTGAGTCCAGAAGTTTAAGACCATCCTAAGTAACACAGTGAGATCTCATCTCTATAAAAATGTTAAAAAATTAGTTAAGCATGGTGGGACACAGCTGTAGTCCCAGTTTCCTAGGAGGCTGATGTGGGAGGATCACTTGAGCCTGGAAGGCAGAGAGGCTGCCTTGAGCCAGGATAACGTCGCTGCACTCCAGCCAGGATGACAGAGCAAGACCTCCCCCTCACCAAAAAAAAGGAAGGAAGGAAGGAAGGAAGGAAGGAAGGAAGGAAGGAAGGAAGGAAGGAAGGAAGGCAGGCAGGCAGGCAGGCAGACAAACAAAAAACCCTGACACATACCAACTTATATCAAGGTTTTGTTCCCCATTAAGAGCAATATTATAATGAAAGTTGGTATCATTCTGATTACAGTTTCTCTAAGAAAGAAATGTCATAGGATTTTTCTCTGTTAAGGACATCTGTTGATTTTGAGTACCCATCTATTCTGCTTTAAGATAACAGACTGTGATATTTCAATAGGAAACATCCTTCCCTGAATCATACCACATTTGGTGTGGGTATATTTAACTTCTTTCATACACTCAATATTGAAAATATTATGTTACTAATCAGAGCATTGTCTCTCTCTGGTCACAGTGGTTGCTCAAAGATGACATATGATCTAATCTAAAATGATATACCTCAAAAATGGGAGTTTTATAAAATTATTGTAATGAGTCTTTCTTTTAAGATTATTCATGATAAAGGTGGTGAAATCTTGCTCATGCTGTGACTTCTGTGTATGGTTTGACATAATGACAATAAAAATAGACCAATTGCCAGAGATAAAACCAGATCCTGTGGATGGACATCCTTACTGCCTTTGGATCCATCTGGAAAATTTCACCTATTCTATTAACATAGACACCCAAAATCACATTTACTAATGTGCACCAGTATCTCAATGTCTTTATGAATAGCTGGATTGAAAGTAGGCAGCTGGCTGAAGAGATGGGAGAACTGGGAAATTGACCTTAGATGCCTCCATGCAGGAAGCACTAGAAATGTGCTAGAGTCCTTTTTTATTTGTTTTCTCTATTTTGAGTACTTTGTGCTTTGGATGAATTTGGGTCCTGTTTTTGAGGTTTCCTATAACTCCAGCCAGTCCACTTTCAGGCCTGGCTGAAAACTGTTCCTGAAAGTATTTGGAACACCAGTACACATAATTAAAGGCAAATAGGATTTGCATAACAGAGGTCAGTAGGGTCTAATGACACCTGTAAAATGGTAAGGAGAGCTTTTCAAACTGGGTCTTCGAGCCATCAGGTAGTATCAGTTGGAGTTTTCTTTCAGTTGACTTTCAAGGGCAGGGTTTCCTGGCCTTTATCTCAGAGATACTAATGGTACATATCCTTTACTTATACGAGTATGTTGACCACATTGTCAACCAAACCATCTTGGAGAAAATCATGAAAAAAATATAACCAGATCTTTTTTATAAGAAAACTCCAGTAAAAGTAGAAATCTAATCAAGCAAAATTCATGTTTGTTAATAATGTTTCACTAACTTAAAAATGCATTTCATTCTTTTCTTATTCTATGTTGTCTTCAGCATGTATTAGTTAATTGGGCTCTGTGTGGTCTACAGTAAAAGACAAAACTGTATAAATATGTTCAAAGGTTAAACAATCAAATGTATTTGAGCAGGAAACATTTTTTTTCTAATAACACTGTCTTTAAGAAGGGCTTTCTTTTACCTAAAAATTGGGAATTAACTCACCTAAAGGTGCAACCAATACCATTATAAATGTTCTTTCTCATGTGCATTTCATGACCTGTTTTGCCCAACTGAAATGTCCCAGACCATTAACTCGTTTTTACCAATTACACAGCATGTATTTCTGTAGCCCTCACTTTTAGGATTATAGAAAAAAGGTCACCTTAAGTTTTCATTATGTCATATGAAGTCAGATAACATTTTTACTGCTATATTTGATCCCTAAAACAAAACAAAATAAAACAAACTAATCTCATGCACCCCAGGAGATAGATACAAAAATTTATCCAAGTATAAGAAGAAAAACATTAGAATTTATATTTTCATGTACTTTTATCTTTATTTCTTAAATTATCTAATGTTTTAATAGATTAGCACAGTAGTATATGTACATAAAATACATGTACTTATGGTGAGGTTGGGTACACAGTTTTTTTTTTTTTACTAATATGGTAGGTGGTGTAAAGTTTGGATAACATTTCCATTAAAAAGCAAAATCATTTTCCTTTAACCAGCATGATAGTTCTCTTTTCATTTCATTGTACAATTATTCAATAAATATTTAAAACCCACTATGTACCAATAATACAATAAACTGAGGTATTGAAAATTCACCATGTATGATAAAACAAAATAAACAAAACAAAATTAAAACATCACAAGTCCCTAGTTTCAGCAGCGTTCTGAGAGTTCCACAGATCTGTCTCTTGCTTCAACAGTATTTGAATAGAATAGACCTGGGGAGTCCCTCTCTTCCAGCTTCTCACCAACCTCCAATATCCTCTCTGTTTGCAAACCCAAGACTATCTTCTCAGCCATCTCCTGCTTCTGGGACCAGCCAATACCATTTTGTGGCCTTATTGATGACCAACCATGAGCTGCCAGATTTGTTATAATTATTCCACCCAGGTAATGTAAATTAGTTCAGCCACTATGGAAAGCATATTGGAGATTTCTCAAAAAACTTAGAGCTACAATTCGACCCATAAATCCCGTTATTGGATATATGCCCCCCAAAAAATAGATGATTATACCAAAAAGACACATGTTCTTGTATGTACATCTCTGTGCTATTCACAATAGCAAAGATACAGTATCAACCCAGGGTGCCATCAATGATAGATTGGATACAGAAAATGTGATATGTATATACTGTGAGATACTACATAGCCATAAAAAATAATTGAGTCTTGTCCTTTGCAGCAACATGGATAAAGCTGGAGGTCACTGTCCTAAGCAAATTAATGCAGAAACAGAAAACCAAATATAGCATGTTTTCACTTGTAAGTGGGAGCTAAACATTGAGCACATGTGCACATAATCATGAGAAGAACAGACACTGCACACTACTATGAAGCATAGGGAGAACGAAGGGTGTGAGATGAAAAGCTACCTATTGGATACTATGCTCAGTACTTTGGTGCAACATATCTATGAAATGAACATGCACATGTAATCCTTGTCTAAAATAGAAGTTTAAATTAAAAAAAAATGATTCCATCAAGGAGGAAGCAGCCGTCAACCACCTGGTCAATTTGCATCTGCAGGCCTGCAACACTTACTTTTCTCTGAACTTCTTTTTGACCACAACAATGTGGCTCTGGAAGGCATGGGCCACCTTATCTGTGAATTGGCTAAGGAGAGGGTTCAGAACAACTCTTGAAGGTGCAAAACCAGCTTGGGGGCCATGTTCTCTTTCAAGACGTTCAGAAGCAATTTCCACATGACTGGGGTAAAACCCTGCATATCTTGGAAAGTACCATAGCCCTGGCCCTGGAGAAAAACCTGAACCAGGACCTTTTGGATCTTCATGCACTGGGTTCAGCCACACAGATTTTTGTCTCTGTGACTTCCTGGAAAGCTACTTTCTAGCTGAGGAAGTGAAACTCATCCAGTAGATGAGTGACCAACCTCCACAGGCTGGTTGGGCCCCAGGGTTGGCTGTGAGATTATCTATTGCAAAGGCTCACCTTTAGCATGACTAGGAGCCTACTGAGCCTAGGTCTTCTCTTAGAATATCAGGGCTTTGCCTAAGACTCTGCCTCCATCAACTAGGCAGCTTTTTAATCACCATGGAGCCCTTTCCCAAGCTTTATAGCAAAAGGAAATAAAACATTTTGCAATAGAAAAAAAAAAAAAGCTATACAGGTCTGGGATTTTATTTGGCAAACTCCTAAAATGAGTTGAGATTGGAAATATCTGCATACTTGCCTTTCTTCCCCACTGAAATATTAGCTTCTACAGGACAGGGATTATAAATGTCTTATGACTATTTCATGCTCAGTGCTTAGTGTAGTATTTGCCATTTGATAAATATTTAATAAATGTTTTTTGACTTATATCAAATAAAACCTTTTGCCTCTTTGCCATTGAAAATCTTGAGAATTTTCTAGTCTGTCATCTTTGAATGTTTAGATGGTTCTGGGGAGGATGTTTCCCTCTGTGATTTATTAGGCTTGGTGAAATTTCTTTATGAACATTCCCTCAGCTATTAATAATTTCTCCAGTTTCATCTGGTCCTACTAGATGCTTTTTTTTTTTCTTGCTGAAGACTATTTCTTCATTTTACCACTTGTGGGACTGCATACTTTTACGTCAACAAGAATTGCTATCTAGACCCTGCTTCCTTCTCATCTTGTTAACCTGTTTAGAGACTTTAAAATGTGACTATGTTTACATTTTACTGCGTTAAAAATAGGCTCCATTTTGTTTATCCTCTCTGCAAAATTACTTTGCATGATTGGAATTCTATCATATTGTTCTCCCCTAATTACTTACTTGAAGTTAGTATCTAAAATTGAATAGTTACCTAATTTAACAGACAAATGTTAGGAAACTGTCCGGACTTCTTAAGAATAATTTGTTCCCAATTACAAGGAAGGGATCTTCAGCAAAAAAAAAAGGAAAGAGAGAAAACTGCCTTTTATTTAGACCTCTATCATATTTCAGATTGTATGTATTTTTTTCTCATTTTAACCTAGTCTAAATATAATACTTGTATTTCCCAAATCTTCAGTGAAGAAGCTTTTCTCAGTTCTCTTAGTTCTCTAATGACTCTGAAGACCCCATTTATAACTCTATCCTGCAGCATCATACCAATCAAATTTGCAGTTAAGAGACTGAATTTCACACAAGTGGCCATGACTTTCAGCCAATTTATTTCACTTTACTACATCCTCTCTTTATTCATCTTGAATTGCACCACACAACCAACTTCTGCTCATCTCCTTAATTGAAAAGTTGGGTCTGAAAGATTGCTTATTTTCTGTGTCCTGTGAGAACAAAGTGCTCACTGGTGATTGAAGGACTGTGGTTTCATTAAATTTATGCCTTATGAATTTAACAACATTTGACCATTCCTGTAATCTCACTAGTAATGTTAGGGACTGATGGGCCTGGCTGCCTAATGTCAGGAGACTGAATCAAAATTTGGCCATTCTGAATTGCCATTGACATCAATTCTGCCTTCCTTCCTTAGGAGGTTATACATCAGTAGTCACAGCCCTTACTCTGTGCAAATAGAAAAAGGTGTCAGGTAGTGCTGTGACTGAATGCATCTGACTAGATTCATAAGTAATACAGGACTTGCTGTAATGATTTCATTTCTACAAAGTATGTATTTAGTTTCTTTCTCTCCTGACTTATTCATACAAATGTATCACGTGTACATAACTAATTTATGGGTTTTTAGCAGCGAGAAGGAAAAATAAACCAATAATAAAATATGCACAATCTGGTAAACTATGTTAGAACAGGGATTGTTATTACAAAAATCAGATATTCTTACATTGCTACATGAATATATACAAATATTTAAATGAAACTGCAAAGGAGATATTATATATTACATGCTAATTTCATAGTCATTTTGATTTAAAATGACAGTTACTTGATGTACATGTAATGTAGAAATTATACATTAATTTCAAATTAAAATTTAGTGCAAAATGAGATATCTGTATTAAGTAGTATGGCTGTTACCACTGAACATGTGGCAAGTATGCTTTGGAAAATTAAGTAATTCAATTGATAAACCTACTTCTAAATTAAGTGTTATTTATTGGGGAAAACATACAATGCCATAAAAAATACATATTACTAGTATTAACATTTTTACTACCATAGCATTTGCTACACATGAAAATGAAATTGTTTCAAACTTCTGTTTGTCTTACACAGCACAGCCTCCTTGCAGACTCCTTTAATTCTCAAATGAAAAATGAGTATTAATCGTTTCTTCAATCCACTGCATTATAACCTGAGTGACTGAATACTGATTACATGTTGTCTTTCTTTGTTCACTCGTCTCCTTTCCTGCACTGGAACAAGAGCTTTCTTAGGGCAAGGACTGGGTTCTATATAGCAAGAAAAACCCAGGATGTGGCATTGTAAACAGGGAAAAAACACCATGGTGTCCACAGTGAGATGACCGAAGACACATCAACATACATTACAACTGCAAAGCATTCTTGGTAACATGAAATTGAAGGAATTGTTTACCTCTCTGATAATATGTAAACTGTCATACTAACACCTTATAGCTAATAGCTTCAAGGTCTTATAATTTACTTGCATTGTTTTAATCCCTTTTTCTACCTCCCATGTCCTTTTGTCACAGTTCCATCAGTCAGAACACAAGGGAGAACAAAATTTTGTTACTTGATTCTTTATTCCAGACCCTGGAATGCAGGTTGAGCCAATAAAGCATTATGAGAGACATCCCTGTTCTAAACCAGCCTATTTGACGCACTTAAATATACACTTTCCTCCATCAAGTACTGTTTTGCTCATTTTGCACTGTTCAAAAATCTCAGTACCTTTCTAGAGACAAAAGGGAAAATGATTTTTGCAAAATCAAAGTATCTACATAAAGTCATGGATAAAAGATTTTGTTCTCTATGTTCCCAATTGCTTATACCTGAAGTGTCTTGTTCCAACAATAGATCATGGTGTGTATTACACTGGGGAGTTTTTAACTTTTTCTTCATATAAATGCTTTCTGCAAGTCTGCATACAAGTCAGGATTTTTTTTTTTTTACCTGCATAAAGTTATCTCACTGATTCTATAATAAACTATGTCAATTTCATTTTCACACACTGAGAGCTTAATGCCATTCAGGTCAACTGGTACAGCAATGTTTTCTTTCTTTTCTTTTAATCTTCCATTTTTTTGGGAGACATTTCAAAAGAGAATAAAAATAGATGACTCTTGCACTCAATATGTTAGCTGTTCAAAAAACATTAATGGAATGGTTTTGATGTTGTGTTGTATTGTAGCTGAAATATTTTTCAATTCAGATAATGTAGATTTAATTCTAAGTCATTATTATTTGGCTGACCATCTTGTATCATTTTTTCATCTTGTCTTCATACTTTCTAGACACTTGTTATATAAAATAACTTACAAGTTTTTACTTTAAGCTAAATGAGAGGCTATTGCAAAATTTAGAGTAGTGGAGTGGCATGATCTCTTTTCTTTCAGAAACATCACTCTAGCTGCTAATGAGAAATGGATTTGGAGAAGAGGAAGTAAACATAGAAAATAAAACCTGCAAGGAAGTTAATCAAGTAAATCAGGTGAACCGGGTTGAGGGAGCAGGAAGAAAGAGAAGTAGATGAATTAAAGAGATATTTTGAATATAGAAGCAAGCCATTTTAGATAGGCAATTATTTGAGGATACAATGTTCTTTCATCTCTTTGTCTGGCTAAATAAAACTTTTTCTCCAAGTCTACATCTCCAGGAAGCCTCCCTGACCTGCCCTTGCTGTGTAATGGTCCTCTGAATGATTCCTTCGTACTGTCTTTATCTCGCAAGAGCAAATCTCTCTAAGCATTGCTTTCTTTGTCATTCTCATCAAACTTTAAAGTGTTTGGAATCAAGGCTAACACCTTTCCCTTCTATAACTCTTACACTGAACAAAAATGTTGACCTACATTGTGTTTATTACTAAGGAATGTATTTGATTGCATAAAATAGAAAAATTAAATTTTGATGACTTGCATACATATTTTTATATAACAAGAGATATAGAGATAAGTATGCACTTAAGTTCATTTAGCTGTCCAAAAATGTCAGGACTGGCATTTCAGTGATTATTGTTCCTTTCCTTCATTATTGCAAGATAGCCTCCCAGCACCAAGTATTTTATATATATATATATATATATAATATATATATATGTGTCATTTATGTTGGATTGGCCATAATTGTACAGTCATGAGGTACTTAATGACTGGGGAAACGTGGGAACATATTATTAGGTGATTTCAACATTGTGGGAACATCATAAAGTGTGCTTCCACAAAATTAGATAGTACATCCTGCTACACAGCTAGGCTATATGGTATAGCCTATTGCTCCTAGGGTATAAACTTGTGCAGCATGTTAAGGTATTGAATACTATAGGCAGAGTGGTAAGTATTTGTGTGTCTAAATATAGAAAAGGTACAGTAAAAATGTGATATAAAAGATTACAGAGAGTATACTTGCATAGAACACATCATTAATGGAGCTTGTAGGACTAGAAGTTGCTTTGGGTCAGACAATGAGAGGTCAGTGAATATGAAGTCTTAGGACATTACTGTACACCACTGTAGACTTATAAACATTGTACACTTAGGGTACACCAAATTTAAAAAATAATTTTTCTTTCTTCAAGAATAAGTTAACAATGTAAGCTTCTTACTTTACAAATTTTAATTTTTTTAACTTTTCTACTCTTGTAATATCTCTCAGCATAAAATACAAACATATGTGACAGTTATACAATTTTTTCTTCATATTGTTATTCTATAAGCTTTGTTCTGTTTTTCCTAATTTTTTAAACTTGTTTGTTAAAAACCAAGACACAAACACACACATTAGCTTACTTCTACACAGACGTAGGACCATCAATATCACTCTTCAATCTCTACATCTTGTCAGTGGAAAGTTGTCAAGGGCAATAATAAACATGGAGCTTCATCTCCTATAACAACAATATCTTCTTCTGGAATATCTCTTGAAGAATCTGCCTGAAGCTATTTGTAGATAACTTTTTTTTTAATAAGTAGAAGGATTATACTGTAAAGTAACAATATACAGCATAGTAACTATTTAAAGCAATAACATTTATTATCATTATCAAGTATTATAAACTGTACATAATTGTGTGTACTATACTGTATTTAATTGTCAGTGCAGTCGGTTTGTTTATGCCAGTCTTACCACAAATGTAAATAATGTGTTACATTATGAAGTTATGAAGTTATGACAGCTATGACTTCACTAAGGGATAGAAATTTTTCACCTCCACTATAATCTTATGGGACCAACATCTTATATGTTATCCCTTGTTGACTGAAATATCATTTACATCATGTGTAGTGCATGACTGAATTATTTCTTTATCTTCTAAATGGAGAGGATAAGAGAATAAAGCATTCAAAATTTGTAATAGCTAAGTGAGACCATCACAATTGCTTCATCGGATACTTAAAAACATATTTTAATAAATTATGTGTGTGTATATATATATATATATATATACACACACACACACAAACCACTGCTCAAATAAATCTGAGATGACACAAACAAATAAAAAATACCATGCTCATGGATAAGAAGAACGAATATTGTGAAAATGACTGTATTTCCCAAAGCAATTTATAGATTTGATGTTATTCCCGTTAACATCATTGACAGAATTTTTTTAAAAACCACCATTTAACATTCATATGGAACCAAAAAAGAGGCTGAATAGCCAACAATCCTAAGCAAAAAGAACAAAGCTGGAGGTATCACGC
The DNA here is from genome assembly GCA_963573385.1 of Cacajao melanocephalus. Lineage (NCBI taxonomy): Eukaryota > Metazoa > Chordata > Mammalia > Primates > Pitheciidae > Cacajao > Cacajao melanocephalus. The sequence continues at coordinate 15,291 of CAUYLG010078950.1, read as the reverse complement.
TACCCAAGTCAAACTATACCATCGGGCTACTGTAAGCAACACAGCATAGTACTGGTATAAATATAGACATATAGACCAACGGAACAGAATAGAGAATCAGAAATAGGACCACACACTTACAACCATCGAGTCTTCTGCAAACCCGACAAAAACAAGCAATGGGGAAAGGATTCCCTATGTAATAAATGATGCTGGGAGAACTGTCTAGCCATATGGAGAAAACTGAAACTGGGCCCCTTCCTTATACTATATACAAAAATCAACTCAAGATGGATTAAATACTTAAATGTAAAACCCCAAATTATAAACACCTGAGAAGAAAACCTAGGTAATACCATACAGGACATAGGCATAGGCAAAGATTCATGACAAAGATGCAAAAAACAATTGCAACAAAAGCAAAAATTTATAATTAGATCTAATTAAACTGAAGAGCTTCTGCACGGCAAAGGAAACTATCAACAAAGTAAACAGACAACTTACAGAGTGGGAGAAAATTGTTGTGGTCTATCCATCTGACAAAGATCTAATATCCAGCATCTATAAGGAAACTAAATTTTAAAGAGAAAACTCAATTGAAATGTCGGCAAAGGACATGAACAGACAGTTCTCAAAAGAAGACATATATGTGGACAACAGACATGAAAAAAAGCTCAGCATCATTGGTCATGAGAGAAATGAAAATCAAAACCACAGTGAGCTGCCATCTCACACCAGTTGGAATAGCTACTGTTAAAAAGTCAAAAAACAGCAGACTCTGGTGAGCTTGTGGAGAAAAAGGCACATTTTTACACTGTTGGTGAGGATGTAAATTGGTTCAATCATCATGAAAGACAGTATGGCAATTTCTTAAAGATCTAGAGGCAGAAATATCACTTGACCCAGCAATCCCATTACTAGGTGTGTATCCAACGAATGCAAATTATTCTATTATAAAGACACATGTATGCATATGTTCACTGCAGCACTATTTACTATAGCAAAGACATGGAATCAACCTAAATTCCCATCAATGATACACTGGATAAAGAAAATGTGGTAAATATACACCATGGAACACTATGCAACTTTGCAGGAACATGAATGTAGCCGGAAGCCATTATCCTTAAAAAACTAACACAGAAACAGAAAACAAAATACAACATGTTCTCACTTTTAAGTGGGAGCTAAATGTTGAGAACACGTGGACGCATGGTGGAGAGCAACACACACTGGAGCCTGTCAGAAGGCAGAGGATGGGAAGAGGGAGAGGATCAAGAAGAACAGCTTATGGATGCTGGGATTAATACCTTGGTGATGAGATGATCTGTGCAGCAAACGTTTACGTATGTGACGAACCTGCACATCCTCCATATGTACCCCTGTTCTTAAAACAAAAGTTGGAAATTAAAACAAAAATGATAATTTTGCTAAATCCATTTTTCAGGTTTTGATGAAACATGCTGATGACGGTGAATAAAAAAAATATTCATTGCCTTAAAAATATCACAAACACATTCTCCTATATTATCAATGGTAGTGGTGGACCATCCTCAGCAGCACTCCGAAGACCTTGGCTGCAGAGCTTGGGGCGTGGCTGGAGCTATGCACTCCACAAAGCAGATGAGAGCTGGGAACAAGGAGGAGCCCCTCCCATTTCTGAGTTAGTGGGACAGGAGCCCTGTATTCCCAGGTGCAGCTGTAGCTGCCCAGCAGCGGCTCTGGACCCTGGTATCCCTGCTCTCGGAGGCCTAGGAAGCTGCCCCTGCCCCTGCTAGCTCAGAAGTACCTGCTCCTGCTTTCTGGCCAAGCCTGGGCGCTGTCCCACAACTCGTTTGGGTGTGCACACTCTCGGAGTGGTGCTGACATTCCAGCCCCTAAGCAACCTCAGCCCTCTCTGAAACTTAGGACACAGACAAACTCAGAGAGGGAGTAAGGGGTGGGCGGGCTGAGGACAGCTTGATGCAGGCCTGCAGGCACCCATCAGCACGAACAGTCTGGGCGCCATGGATGACATGTTTTTGGCAGCAGGAGGCAGATGGGCTCCTGGGCAGAAAAAGATGGGTCCTCAATGAAACCCTGCCTTCAAGTCAGATACGGCCTAAAGCCTGGGGACCAGCCTGCCAGTTCTCTGTGGAGTCCACAGCCAAGAGTGAGAACTTGTGGTGATTTTTCCAGGCCTGTCTATGGCTGCACATGGACCAATCAGCATGGCACTTTCTCTCTTCTGAGCTCTTATAAACCCCAGACTCAGCCAGGTTCAGACAGACATTGGGTCTACCAGCTGCCGGCAGGAGCTACCCACTTTGGGTCTTTTCTACTTTTCAGGACGAGCTGCCTGCAGAAAGGACCTACCCACAAGTCTCCACTCCACTGATAGCTGGACATTCACTAGGACAACTTTCCTGGGGAAAGGAGCTGGATCTCTTCTCTGCTGAGAACTGGCACTTGTTGGGATGACCTGCCTGCAGAAAGGAGCTACCAACTTCATGTCTCCTGAAAGCTGTTCTGTCGCTCAATGAAGCCCTTCTCTGCTTTGCTCACCATCCAGTTGTCCTCATACCTATTCCTCCGCGACGTGGGATGGAAACTTGAGGACTGCCAAATGGCAGGACTGAAAGAGCTGCAAAGCAAACAGGGCTGAAACACATCCCTCTCTCACCAAGTTGTAGGCAAGGAGAAGGAGAGAAGAGCTGCAGCCCTTTGGGAATCCCAGACCTAGAGGCTCCCTGAGCCAGCACTGTGACACTCTCTTTGGGGCTGTGTGGTTCCTGGTGTCTCCAAGCTTCCAGGTGCCACCGGGGTCCCCAGTGTCTGCAGTAGAAGCTTCTTGCAATTCGCCTGGTCCAGCCACAGCCACTCGTGGAGCCAGAGCCTGTACAGGAACCTAGAGCTGCCCACCCTGCCAAAGGCTGGCAGTGTGCAGTAGCCATACCCAGTGCTTGCTCTCACACCCTTCACTGATCCTCTAGCCTGCCTTTGACAGGCATGGGATCCAGGCTGATAGTGGCCTCCACCAAAACTTCAGCAAAGGCGCCACTGTCCACAGAGGTTTCCGACTGGAAAAGTGCCACAGTAAAGATCCTGTGACATTATCTTCTAGAAGCTTTTCAGATGTAGGATTTGTATTTAGACCTATGTTCTATATTAACTGAGTTTTTGTTTATCATGTAGGGTATAGAATACACACACACACACACACACACACACACACATATAATTTGTGGAAAAGTTTATATATTGTTGATATTAGATAATATTGACTTTATAAAAATGGGAAATATTTCTTTTCAATATTCTGGAAGAGTTTTATAGAATTGATATCAATTCTTCTTTAAAATGTCATAGATGTCACCAGCTAGCTACCTGGGCTTGTTTTTTTAACCATAATCTAATTTATGAGTATTTACACTTATACTTACAAATGTAATAAGTAGATATATACTTATTACATACTATTATACTTACATATACACTTATTTAGCTATTCTGTTTCTTTTTGAATAGGCTTTGCATTTGTCATTTTAAAAAATTGTCCATTTTATACAATTATGAAATTTATTGATGTGAATTTGATAATATTTCATTTTTATCTATTTAATATCAATAGGATCTGCACTAATATCACCTCTTTCACTCCTCATATTAGAATCATGTCTCCCCTATTTTAATTTTCTTAGTTTGGCTACATAGAATCATTAATTTATTTTCTTTCTTGAAAAATAAGACTTTTTTCTTTAATTATGTCATTTTTCTATGTTTCATTTTATTGATTTTTATATGAACCTTTATTACCTACTTTCTGTTGCTTACATAAAGTTTCCTTTTTTAAAAAATAAACACCTCATATATTAAATTGGAAGGTCACAAATTTGAGACTATTTTCTTTTATAATAAACATATTCAATGCTATAAATCTCCCTCAAATTAATGCTTTATCTGCATTCCACAAATTTATATAGGTTGTGTTTTTATTTTTATTCAGTTATGTATACTTTCTAATTATAATTGTGATTGTCTTTTGGGGTCTAAAGGAATATTATTTATTTTCTAAGTATTTACTAATTTTTCAAATTCATTCTTCTTTTTCATTTATAATTATTTCCTTGTATCATTCTATTATAAGGACACATGCACACGAATGTTCATTGCAGCACTGTTTACAATAGCAAAGACCTGGAACCAACCCAAATGCCCATCAACGATAGAGAGGACAGCGAAAATGTGGCACATATACACCATGGAATACCATGCAGCCATAAAAAATGATAAGTTTGTGTCCTTTGTAGCGACATGGATGAACCTGCAAACCATCATTCTCAGCAAACTGACACAAGAACAGAAATTCAAACACTGTATGTTCTCATTCATAGGCAGGTGTTGAACAATAAGAACACATGGACACAGGGAGGGGACCATCACACACTGAGTTTTATGGGGAGAAACTAGGGGAGGGACAGCAGGAGGTGTGGAGTTGGGGAGGGATAGTGTGGGGAGAAATGCCAGATATAGGTGATGGGAAGGAAGGTGTCAAACCACGTTGCCATGTGTGTACCTATGCAATGATCCTGCATGTTCTTCACATGTACCCCAAAACCTAAAACACAGTAAAATATATATTTCAAAAAAGAACATATTTTCTATATTTTAATTTTTTGCAGCTTTACTCACATTTGCCTTATGGCCCAGAAAAATTTTCATGAAATTTTCTATTGTACACTTCAAAACTATTTATATTCTATCATTAGGTAGTATTTTATAAATGTCAGTGAGAAAAAACTTATTAAATATCAACTGTTTAGTATTATGTACTTATTATGAATTAACACTTCCATTACTATTAAATCATCCTCTTTACACGTGGAAATATATTTTTTCACTATGAAATTTCTTTTTTCTGATATTAATATAATCACTTAAAACTTATTTAGTTAATATTAGCTTAGTACATTTTTTTAAATCCTTTTACTTTTAACCTATTTGTGTTTTAATATTTCCAGTTGTTTCGTTGTTGGCAGAATATAATTTGGTTTACTTTGGTAATCAATTGGACAATCTCTTCCCTTTTATTGGTATCTTTGAATTATGTACTTTTCATATGAATATTGATATGAATATGTTCCTATATAATATTGCTGTTTATTTTTTAATTGTTCCATTTGCTTGGTCCTTTCTTCCCTTTTCTCCTGTCTACTTTTGGATTTTTTAGTGGTTTACTTGTACGTCTTTTGTTGTCTTATTAGTTAGTAATCTTGGTTGTGTTATTTTTGCGGTTTCTCTACGACTTAACATCAAAGTATAAATTCAAATGATATCACATCAAATTGTGTATAGTATAAGAATATTACTATGGTATACTTTCATTTCTCTCATGCTTGTCTTTGTACTATAGTTGTCCTGAAATTTATTTCTATATATATATATAGAAGTAATACATTGTTTCTAGTTTTGCTTTGAAAGAATGACTTGTCTTTTAAAGAGCTTAAAATAATGAGATAAATATCTTCAGTGTTTGCCCACATAGTTCTTATATTGACAAATTTTTATTTCTTTGTATAGACAAAGATTTCTAAGTATAATGTTTATTTTTGCTGGACTACTTCCTTGAATATTTGTTATACTGTTGGTCTGCTGGTGATTAAATTTTTCCAATTGCATGTATCTGAAAGTCATTATTTTACCTGATTTTTTTGAAACATCTATTTATTGGGTATAGAATTTGAGGTTGGCAGATATAGTAAGTTCAATAGTGACTCTAAAATTTATGTCCACCCACAACTTCAAAATGTAAATTTATTTGGAATAAGAATCTTTGCAGAGGTAGATAGGGTAAGGAATTGAAGGAGAGATCATCCTGGATTAGGATGGGAATTGAATCCAATGGCAGGTGTCTTTTAAGCAACAGAAAAATAGAAGAAACAGAAAAGAAAGTGATGTGAGGCAGAAGGCCATGTGAAGACAGAGATTGACTTATGAAATTCCAAGGCAAGGGATGTCAAGTGTAACTGGAAGTTACCTAAATTGGAAAGACATAAAATAATTTTGTCTCAGAGCCTTCAGAAGGAGCTAGTATCGCTTATCTAATTCTTTGAGTTTGGACTTCTGAACCCAAAAACACTGAGAGAAAAATCTGTGTTCTTTTCATTGCCATTTTTGTAGTAGTTTTTTATAGCAGCTTTAGAAAAGTAATATGGCAAGTTGTTTTCAACTCTTTCTCATTGTAGGGGTATGTTTTTCAAGTATTTCAAATATATTTCTGTATTATCTTATAGCTTACATTATTTTAGACAAGAAATGTACTGTCATCCTTAATTTTGGTGCCCTATTCGTAATATACTTTGTTCCTTAGGCTGATTTAATATTTGGATTTTTATGATCCGTTTTAAGCAATCTGAGTGTGATATATCTGGTTGTAACTTTATATTCTTGTGGTTGAGTTTGTTAATTTTCTTGCTTCTATAGGTTCATAATTCTCATCAAATTTAGAAAAATTTTGGCTATTATTTCTTGAATGTATTTTTTCTATCTTTCCTCCCAGGTCCTCTTCTTCCTGGAATCCAATTACCTGTGTATTTTGTCGCTTAAATTTGTCCCACAGTTCACTGACAATCTGATATTCTTTTAATTTATGTTTGATTTTTGTGTTTTCTGTGTTTTATTTTGCGCATTTTCTATTTCTCTATCTTTATGTTTACCATTATTTTTCCTACCATGTCTACTGTGTTTAATTCTATTTAGAGTATTTTTTATTTGACACTCAGACATTGCATTTTTATTTCTAAAAATTGTTTTGTATTTTTTAAAAAATATCTATGTCTCTACTTAACAATGCTCATTTTTTTTTCTGTATTTTCTGAATGTTTACTGATTAGTCACAATAATTCTTATTGTCCTGTCTATACATTTTTTCAACCATGAGGTTTCTGGATTAGTTGTGATGCATTGATTTTTTTATTCCTTATGAAACAGTTTCTTACTTCTTTAAATATTTATTTTGATTGGCTATGAAACACTGTGATATTTATTTTGTTCATTGCTGGCTAATTTTTATTATAATAAATATTTACGTGCTTTGCTTTTTTGCTCTAAAACATTGTTATGTTTCTTTAAGACAGTATGATTCTTTGAAGTTTTGTTTTGTTATGCATGACCAAAGACATGTCTAGTGTAGAGCTAATTTCTGCCCACTCCTAAGACACTACCTTTGTAAATACTCTACCTAATGGTCCTTACAGGAAAATGAGCCATTCTCAGTCAGGTTTAATTTCTAGGATGATTCTCTATTCTCCTTTTTGTCATTTCTTTGCCTTAATTAGCTTCCTCAAATATAGGTACCTGCCATTATTCAACTGAAAACTTTAAAGGGCAGTGAAGATAAAGGGGGCCGCTAGGGGATGCTGTGCAAATCTCCAGAGCTCTGCCTGTATGCAGCTTTCTCCTTTTTTCTACTCTATTTTGTGAACTCTAGCTGCCTTAGCCACTGAAACTCACAGTTTTGTCTCACCAACTCAGAGAGACAGCTTTCTTTTTCAATGGCCTGGAACTCTATATACGCAGTAAGCTTGAACATTTAAATTCTCACTTTGTTTGTCTCCCATTTTTGTGGATCACTGTCCTTGATTGCCTGAATTCTAATGTCTTAAAAGCCTTTGTTTTTCATATATGTCTTGTCATTTAGTTATTTCACTTGGAAAGATAAGACAGACCCTATCACTTTACCTTGTTCAGAAGTAGAGGTATCATAAATATACATATATATAAATATACATATATAATATGTAGTATATATATGTATATATACCACAGTTTCTTTATCCACTCATTTATTGATGGGCATTTGGGTTCATTCCATGTTTTTGCAACTGCAAATTGTGTTGCTATAAACGTGTGTGCAAGTATCTTTTTCACATAATGACTTATTTGCCTCTGGGTAGATACCAGCAGTGAGATTCCTGGATCAAATGGTAGTTCTTCTTTCAGTTCTTTAAAGAATCTCCACATTGTTTCCCATTGTGGGTTGTACTAGTTTACATTCCCACCAGCAGTGTAGATGTGTTCCTTATTCACCACATCCAAATCAATATCTATTTTTTTTTATTTTTAAATTATGGCCATTCTTTTCTTTTTTTTTTATTTTTTAATTTTTTTTGAGATGGAGTCTCACTCTGTCTACCAGGCTGGAGGGTTCAGTGGCATGATCTCGACTCACTCGAACCTCTGCTTCCCTGCTTCAAGCGATTTTCCCACCTCAGCCTCCTGAGTAGCTAGCACTACAGGCATGCACCATCATGCCCGGCTAATTTTTTGTGTTTTTAGTAGAGCCAGAGTTTTCACCATGTTGACCAGGCTGGTCTGAAACTCCTAACCTCAAAAAATTCAGTTGCCTCAGCCTCCCAAAGTGCTGGATTACAGGCATGAACCACTGTGCCTGGCCAATTACAGGCATTATTGCAGGAGTAAGTTGCTATCATATTGTACTTTTGGTTTGCATTTCCCTGATCATTAGTGATGTTGAGCATTTTTTCATATGCGTGTTGGCAATTTGTATATATTTTTGAGACTTGTCTATTCATTTCCTTAGCCCACTTTCTGATGGCATCATTTTTCGTTTTTTTTTTTTTTTTTTTTTTGTAATTTGTTTGAGTTTGTCGTAGATTCTGGATATTAGTCCTTTGTCGGATCTGCAGATTATTAAGATTTTCTCTCACTTTATGGATTGTCTGTTTACTCTGCTGACTGTTCCTTTTGGCATGCAAATGCTTTTTAGTTTAATTAAGTCCCAGCTATCTATCTTTGTTTTTATTGCATTTGCTTTTGGGTTCTTGGTTATGAAATCCTTGCCTAAGCCAATGTCTAGAAGGGTTTTTCTGATTTATCATGTAGAATTTTTATAGTTTCAGGCCTTAGGTTTGAGTCTTTGATTCATCTTGAGTTGATTTTTGTATAATGTGAAAGATGAGGATCGAGTTTCATTCTCCTACATGTGGTTAGTCAATTATTCCAGCATTATTTGTTGAACAGGGTATCCTTCCTCACTTTATGTTTTTGTTTGCTTTGTCAAAGATCAGTTGGCTGTAAGTATTTGGATTTATTTCTGGATTCTCTATTCTATTCCATTTTTCTATGTGCCTATTTACCATGCTGTTTTGGTGACTGTTGCCTTAGTTTTTAATAAGGTAATGTGATCCCGCCAAGTTTGTTCTTTTTGCTTAGTTTTGCTTTGGCTGTGTGGGCTCTTCTTTGGTTTCATATGAATTTTAAAATTGTTTTTTTTTTCAAATGCTGTGAAGAATGATAATGTTATTTTGATAAGAATTGCATTGAATTTGTAGATTGCTTTTGGCAGTATGGTCATTTTCACGATATTTGTTTTACCTATCAATGAGTATGGGATGCCTTTCCATTTGTTTACGTTATCTAAGATTTCTTTCAGCAGTGTTTTGTAGTTTTCCTTGTAGAGGTCTTTCACCTCCTTGGTTAGGTATATTCCCAAGTTTTTTGTTTATTTGTTTGTTTTTTGGTTTTGGAGTTTTTTTACAGCAAGTGTAAAAGGGGTTGATTCTTGATTTATTAAATTCTCAGCTTTGTCACTGTTGGTGTACATAAGAGCTATTGATCTGTGTACATTAATTTTGTATCTGTAACTATCCTAAATTCTTTTATGAGTACTAGGACCTTTCTGGAGATGTCTTTAGGGATTTCTAGGTAAACAGTCATTATCATCAGCAAATGGTAACGTTTGATTTCTTCTTTACTAATTTGGATACACTTTATTTCTTTATTTTGTTAGATAGCTCTAGCTAGGACTTCTAGTACTATGTTGAAGAGGAGTGATGAGATTGGGCATCCTTGTCTTGTTCAAGTTCTTAGAGGGAATGCTCTCAACTTTTCCCCATTCAGTATTATGTTGGCTGTGAGTTTGCCATAGATGGCTTTTACTACATTGAGGTATGTCCCTTGTATATCAGTATTGCTGAGTTTTAATCATAAAGGGATGCTAGATTTTGTCTAATGCTTTTTCTGCATCTATTGAGATGATTGTGTAATTTTTGTTTAAGATTCTGCTTATGTGGTCTATCACATTTATTGACATGTGCGTGTTAAACCATCCTTGAATCCCTGGTATGAAACCAACTTGATCATAGTGGATTATGTTTTTGATATGTTCTTGGATTTGGTTAGCTAGTATTTTGTTAAGGATTTTAGCATCTGTGTTCATCAGGGATGTTGGTTGATAGTTTTCTTTTTGATTATATCCTTTCCTGGTTTTGGTATTAGGGTGATACTGGTTTCATAGAATGATTTAGGCAGGGTTCCCTTTTTCTATCGTGTGGAATAATGTCAACAGGATTGGTAAGAATTCTTTGAATATCTAGTAGAATTCTGCTGTGAATCCATCTGGTCTTGCAGTTTTTTGTTGTTGTTTTTGTTAATAATTTTTATTAGCATTTTAATCTCACTGTTCATTATTGGTCTGTTCAGAAAATCTAGTTCTTCCTGATTTAAGCTAGGAAGGTTTTATCTTTCCAGGAATTTATCTATCTCCTCTAAGTGTTCCAGTATATGTGCATAAAGGAGTTCATAGTATCCTTGAATAATCTTTTTGTATTTCTGTGTTGTCCATTGTAATATCTCTCATTTCATTTCTAATTGAGCTTATTTGAATTTTCTCTCTTCTTTATTTGGTTAATCTTCCTAGTGGTCTATCAATTTCATTGATCTTTTCAAAGAACCAGCTTTTTGTTTCACTTATCTTTTGCATTGGTTTTTTTGTTCGCTTGTTTCAATTTCATTTAGTTCTGCTCTGATCTTGGTTATTTCCTTTCTTCCACTAGGTTTGGTTTTGGTTTGTTCTTGTTTCTCTAGTTCCTCAAGATGTGACCTTAGATTCTCTGTTTGTGCTGTTTCAGACTTTTTGATGTAGCTGTTTAGGGTTATAAACTTTCATCTTAGCACTGGCCTTTGCTGTATCCAGTGATAGGTGGTGTCACTGTTGTCATTAAGTTTGAAGAATTTTTAAATTGTCATCTTACATTCATTTTTCACCCAGTGATTGTTCAGGAGCAGAGTATTAGATTTCCATGGTTTTGAAGGACTTTTTTGGAGTTAATTTTCAGTTTTTTTCCACTGTGGTCTAAGAGAGTGCTTGATATAGTTTTAATTTTCTTGAATACATTGAGGCTCATTTTGTGGCCTATCATATGGTTTATCTTGGAGAAAGTTCCATGTGTTGTTGAATGTATATTCTGAAGTTGCTGTGTAGAATATTCTGTAAATATCTGTTAAACCCATTTATTCCAGGGTATGGTTTAAATCTATTGTTAATATATTGACTTTCTGTCTTGATGACCTGTCTATTGCTATCAGTGGAGTATTGAAGTCCCCAACTACTATTGTGTTAGTGTTTATCTAATTGTTTAGTTCTGTTATTAGTTCTTAGTAATTATTTCATAAATTTGGGAGCTCCAGTGTTAGGTGCATATATATTTAGGGTGTGATACTTTCTTTTTGGACAAGGCCTTTTATCATTATATAATGACTTTCTTTGTCTTTTTTAACTGCTGTTGCTTTAGGGTTTGTTTGATGTAAAAATAGCTACAGGGGTAGCTTTCAGTGTCCATTTGCATGGAATATTTTTTTTCATCCCTTTACCTTAAGTTGATGTGAGTCCTTAAGTGTTAGGTGTGTCCCTTGAAGGCAGCAGATAGTTGGTTGGTGAATTCTTATCCATTCTGCAACACTGTATCTTTTAAATGGAGCATTTAAGCCATTTACATTCAACATTAGTATTGAGGTGTGAGGTAACATTCCATTCATCATGCTATTAGTTGCATAAATTTCTTGATTTCTTCTTATTTTTTTAATTGCATTTTTGTTTTGTAGGTCCTGTGAGATTTATGCTTTAAAGACATTCTGTTTTGATGTGTTTCCAGCACTTGTTTCAAGATTTAGAGTTCCTTGTAGCAGTTCTTGTAGTGCTGGCTTGGTAGGGGCAAATTCTCTCATTTTTTGTTTGTCTGAAAAAGACTGTATCTTGCCTTCATTCATGCAGCTATGCAGCTTTTTTTCACTGGGTCTAAAATTCTTGACTGATAGTTATTTTGTTTGGAGAATCTGAAGATAGGGCCTCAATCCCTTCTAGCTTGTAGGGTGTCTGCTAAGAGATCTGCTGTTAATCTGATAGGTTTTCCTTTATAGATTGATGTTTTGGCCTCAAAGCTCTGAAGTTTCTTTCCTTCATCCTAACTCTAGATAACCTGATGACAGTGTGCCTAGGCAATGATCTTTTTGTGATGAATTTCCCAGGTGTTCTTTGAGTTTCTAGTATTTGGATGTCTGGTTCTGTAGCAAGGCTGGGAAATATTTACTTGATTATTTCCCCAAATATATTTTCCAAACTTTTATATTTCTCTTCTTCATCAGGAATGCTGATTATTCTTAGGTTTGGTTGTTTAACATAATCCCAGACTTCTTGGAGGCTTTATTTATATTTTCTTATTCTTTTTTTCTTTGTCTTTGTTGGATTGGGTTAAATAGAAAACCTTGTCTTTGAGCTCTGCAGTTATTTCTTCTTTCTTCTGCTTATTCAATCCTATTGCTGAGACTTTGCAGAGCATTTTCCATTCCCATTGTTTTCTGAAGTTTAGATTGTTTTATATTTATGCTATCTATTTCATTGAATATTTTTCACTTCACTTTTTTCTTTTTTTTTTTAATTTTCTTACATTGGGCTTCACTTTTCTCTGGTGCCTCCCTGATTAGCTTAATAACTAACCTTCTGAATTATTTTTCAGGTAGATAAGGGATTTATTCTTGGTTTGGATCCATTGCTGGCAAGCTAGTGTGATTTTTTAGGGGGGTATTAAATAAACTTGTTTTGTCATATTACCAGAGTTGGCTTTCTGGTTCCTTCTTATTTGAGTAGGCTCTGTCAGAGGGAAGATCTGGGGCTCAAGGCTGTTGTTCAGTTCCTTTTGTCCCATGGAGTATTTCCTTGATGTGGTACTCTCCCCGTTTTTCCTAGGGATGTGACTTCCTGAGAGCCCAGTTGTAGTGATTGTTATCTCTCTTCTGGATCTAGTCATCCAGCAAGACTATCAGGCTCCAGGCTGCTACTGGGGGTTGTCTACACAGAGTCCTGTGATGTCAACTGTGTGTCTCTCAGCCATAGATACTTGCACCTGCTCCAGTGGAGGTGGCAGGGGGATGAAACAGACTCTCTGAGGCTCCTTAGTTTTGGTTTTATGCACTATTTTTGTGCTCGTTGGCCTCCTGCTGGGAAGTGGTGCTTTTAAGAAAGCATCAGCCATGGTAGTATGAAGAAGAATAGGCAGTGGATGAGACCCTAAAACTCCCAAGAGTATATGCCCTCTGTCTGTAGTTACCAGGGTGGGTAGGGAAGGACCATTAGGTTGGGGCAGGCCTAGGCATATCTGAGATCAGACTCTGCTTGGGCAATCTTGTGGCAGCTGCTATGGGGGATGGGATGAGGTTCCCAGGTCAATGGAGTTATGTTTCTAGGAGGATTATGGCTGCCTCAGCAGTGTCATGCAAGTTATCAGGGAAGTGGGGAAAAGCTGGCAGTCACAGGCCTCACCCAGCTCCCGTGCAACACAAAGGGCTGTTCTCATTCCCACTGTTCCCCACCCCCAATGGCACTGAGTCTGTTTCCAGGAAGTGGGTGAGCAGGGCTGAGAACCTGCCCCAGGCTACCTCCCTAGCAACTGCAAAAGTAAATAGGGCTTTCCTTCCTCCCCCACCTGTGGAGTCTGCACACTGGATTCATATCCTTCACTGAGTTCTAGCTAGGAGACTTCTCAATAGGTTCAAATTATTACAAATTTCAACTGGAGGTTTCCATCTCCTTATGGCTTTTTCCCATTGACTCTGGGAGCCCTCCTCTAGGACTGCTGTGAGGCAAGGTAGAAGTGGCTTGCTATGGAACCCAGTGAGCCCACAGGAATTTTCCCGCTGCTTCCTCTACCCCTGTATTTCACTTGGCTCTAAATTGACTCAGCTCCAGGTAAGGGCAGAATCTTCTCCTGTAATCTGGACCTTCAGGTTCCCCAGTGGGGATATATGTTCAGTGGTAGACAATCTCCTTTATGCACTTCCATAGTTTGGTCACTCACCGTCTTTGGGGTGTCTCCCAGTTCCATCGTAGAGGAGCAAATCACTTCCCTCAGATAGTTTGTGGATTCTCTTGGCTTTCCTACTGTATTCCTGCTGTCATTCTGAAGCAAAAGTTCAGAATGAGAACCTCCACAAACTGTTCTGTCTGCCCAAGTGGTAGCTGCAATCTAGTCCTGCCTTCTATCCTCCATGATCTTTCCTCCTGCTGTGTTTTTAATCTCAAATCTCATCTTGAATTATAGTTCTCACAATCCCCAGATCTCATGGGAGGGACGGAGAGGAGGTGATTGAAACTTGAGAGCAGTTACCCCTACGCGGTTCACCTTATAGTGAGTTAATTCTCATGAGATCTGAGAATGGAAAAACATTCCATGCTCATGGTTAGGAAGAATCAATATCATGGAACTGGCCATACTGCCCAAAGTAATTTGTAGATTCAGTTCTATCCCCATCAAGCTACCATAGACTTTCTCCACAAAATCAGGAAAAAAAACTGCTTTAAATTTCATATGGAACCAAAAAAGAGCCCACATAGCCAAGACAATCCTAAGCAAAAAGAGCAAAGCTGCAGGCATCACGCTACCTGACTTCAAACTATACTACAAGGCTACAGTAATCAAAACAGCATGGTATTGGCACCAAAACAGATAAATAGACAAATGGAACAGAATAGAGGCCTCAGAAATAATGCCACAAATCTACAAGCAGCTGATCTTTGACAAACCTGACAAAAACAAGCAATGGGGAAAGAATTTCCTATTTAATAAATGATGTTGTGAAAACTGGCTAGCCATATACAGAAAGTTGACACTGGATATCTTCCTTATACCTTATACAAAAATTAACTCAAGATGGATTAAAGACTTAAATGTAAGACCTAAAACCATAAAAACTCTAGAATAAAACCTAGGCAATACCATTCAGGACATAGTCATAGGCAAAGACTTCATGACTAAAACACCAAAAGCAATGGCAAAAAAAAAAAAAAAAAAAAAAAAAAAAAAAGCCAATATAGACAAATGGGATCTAATTAAACTGAAGAGCTTCTGCACAGCAAAAGAAACTCTCATCAGCATGAACAGGCAACCTACAAAATGGGAAAAAAATTGCAATCTATCTATCCAACAAACTGCTAATATCCAGAATCCATAAAGAACTTAAACAAATTTACAAGAAAAA
>CAUYLG010078949.1:0-28199 GCA_963573385.1 Cacajao melanocephalus | reverse complement strand
TTGCCTATGCCTATGTCCTGAATGGTTTTGCCTAGGTTTTCTTCTAGGGTTTTTATGGTGTTAGGTCTTATGTTTAAATATTTAATCCATCTGGAGTTAATTTTAGTGTAAGGTGTCAGAAAGGGGTCCAGTTTCTGCTTTCTGCACTTGGCTAGCCAGTATTCCCAACACCATTTATTAAACAGGGAATCCTTTCCCCATTGCTTGTTTTTCTCAGGTTTGTCAACGATCAGGTGATTGTAGATGTGTGGTGTTGCCTCTGAGGCCTCTGTTTTGTTCCATTGGTCTATATCTCTGTTTTGGTACCAGTGCCATGCTGTCTTGATTACTGTAGCCTTATAGTATAGTGTGAAGTCAGGTAGCATGATGCCTCCAGGTTTGTTCTTTTTGCTTAGGATTATGTTGGCTATGTGGGCTCTCTTTTGATTCCATATGAAGTTTAAAGTGTTTTTTTCCAGTTCCGTGAAGAAGGTCAATGGTAGCTTGATGGGGATAGTGTTGAATCTATAAATTACTTTGGGCAGTATGGCCATTTTCATTATATTGATTCTTTCTAACCATCAACATGAATGTTTTTCTATCTGTTTGTGTCCTCTCTTATTTCATTGAGCAGTGGTTTGTAGTTCTCCTTGAGGAGGTCCTTTACATCCTTTGTTAGTTGTATTCCTAGGTATTTTATTCTCTCTGTAGCAATTGTGAATGGGAGTTTACTCATGATTTGGCTCTCTGTCTGTTATTGGTGTATAGGAATGCTTCTGATTTCTGCATATTGATTTTCTATCCTGAGACTTCGCTGAAGTTGCATATCAGCTTAAGGAGATTTTGGGCTGAGACAATGGTGTCTTCTAAATATACAATCATGTCATCCGCAAATTGAGACAATTTGACTTTGTCTTTTCCTATTTGAATACCCTTTATTTCTTTTCCTTGCCTGATTGCTCTGGCTAGAACTTCCAGTACTATATATGAATAGGAATGGTGAGAAAGGGCATCCTTGTCTAGTGCCAATTTTCAAAGGGAATGCTTCCAGTTTTTACCCATTCAGTATGATATTTGCTGTGGGTTTGTCATAAGTAGCTTTTATTATTTTGAGATATGTTCCATCAATACCTAGTTTATTGAGAGTTTTCAGAGTAAAGAGCTGTTGAATTGTATCGAAGGCCTTCTCTGCATCTGTTGATATGATAGTGTGGTTTTTGTCTTTGGTTCTGTTTATGTGATGGACTACTTTTATAGATCCACATATGTTGAACCAGACTTGCATCCCCAGGGTGATGCCTACTTGATCCTGATGGCTAATCTTTTTGATGTGCTGTTGCATTTGGTTTGCCAGTATTTTATTGAGGATTTTTGCATCAATGTTCATCATGGATATTGGCCTGAGGTTTTCTTTTTTAGTTGTATCTCTGCCAGGTTTTGGTATCAGGATGTTGTTGGTCTCATAAAATGAGTTTGGGAGGGTTTCCTCTTTTTGTATTGTTTGGAATAGTTTCAGAAGGAATGGTACCAACTTCTCTTTGTATGTCTGCTGGAATTCGGCTGTAAACCCATCTGGTCCTGGACTTTTTTTGGTCGGTAGACTATTAATTGCTGCCTCAACTTTAGACCTGGTTATTGGTCTACTCAGGGATTCAACTTCTTCCTGGTTCAGTCTTGGGAGGGTGTAAGTGTCCAGGAATTTATCCATTTCTTCCAGGTTTACTGGTTTATGTGCATAGAGTTGTTTGTAGTAATCTCTGATAGTAGTTTGTATTTCTGTGGAATCGGTGGTGATATCCCCTTTATCAATTTTTATTACATCTATTTGATTCTCTTTTTTCTTTTTTATTAGTCTGGCTGGCAGTGTATTTTTTTAATCTTTTTAAAAAAATAAGCTCCTGGATTTATTAGTTTTTGAAGGGAGGTTTTTTTGTGTCTCTATCTCCTTCAGTTCTGCTCTGATCTAGTTATTTCTTGTCTTCTGCTAGCTTTTGGATTTTTTTAAATCTTGCTTTTCAATTTTGATGATAGGGTGTCGAATTTAGATCCTGCTTCAGTTCTCATGTGGGCATTTATTGCTATAAATTTCCTACTAGACACTGCTTTAAATGTGTCCCAGAGATTCTGGTACGTTGTGTCTTCGTTCTCATTCATTTTGAAGAACATCTTTATTTCTGCCTTCATTTCATTGTTTATCCAGTTATCATTCAGGGCCAAGTTGTTCAGTTTCCATGTAGTTGTGCAGTTTTGAGTGATTTTCTTAATGCTGAGTTCTAATTTGATTGCACTTTGGTCTGAGAGACTGTCTGTTATGATTTCCGTTCTTTTGCCTTTGCTGAGGAGTGATTTACTTCCAATATGTGGTCAATTTTAGAATAAGCACGATGTGGTGCTGAGAAGAATGTATATTCTGTGGATTTGGGGTGGAGAGTTCTCTAGATGTCTATTAGGTCTGCTTGGTCCAGATCTACTTTCAAGTCTTGGATATCCTTGTTAATTTTCTGTCTCATTGATCTGTCTAATATTGACATTGGAGTGTTAAAGTCTCCCACTATTATTATGTGGGAGTCCAGGTCTCTTTGTAGGTCATTAAGAACTTGCTTTATGTATCTGGCTGCTCCTGTATTGAGTGCATATATATTTAGGATAGTTAGCTCTTCTTGTTGCATTGATCCTTTTACCATTATGTAATACCCTTGTCTCTTTTGATCTTTGTTGATTTAAAGTCCGTTTTATCAGAGACTAGGATTGCAATCTTTGCTTATTTTTGTTCTCCATTTCCTTGTAAATCTTATTCCATCCCTTTATTTTGAGTCTATGTGTGTCTTTGCACATGAGATGGGTCTCCTGAATACAGCACACCCATGAGTCTTGACTTTTTATCCAGTTTGCCAGTCTGTGTCTTTTGATTGGGATATTTAGGCAGTTTATATTTAACATTAATGTTGTTATGTGTGAATTTGATCCTGCCATTTTGTTACTGGCTGGTTGTTTTGCCTGTTAGTTGATGCAGTTTCTTCATTGCATCGTTGGTCTTTACCATTTGGTATGTTTTTGGAGTGGCTCATACTGTTCCTTTCCATGTTTAATGCTTCCTTCAGGAGCTCCTGTAAGGCAGGTCTGGTGGTGACGAAGTCTCTCAGCAATTGCTTGTCCATAAAGGATGTTATTTCTCCTTCACTTATGAAGCTTAGTTTGGCTGGATATTAAATTCTGGGTTGAAAGTTCTTTTCTTTAAGGATGTTGAATATTGGCCCCTACTCTGGCTTGTAGGGTTTCTGCCGAGAGATCTGCTGTGAGTCTGATGGGCTTCCCTTTGTGGGTAACCCAACCTTCTCTCTGGCTGCCCTTAGCATGTTTTCTTTCATTTCAACTCTGGTGAATCTGACTATTATGTGCCTTGTGGTTGCTTTTCTTGAGGAATATCTTTGTGGTGTTCTCTGTATTTCCTGGATTTGAATGTTGGCCTACCTTGCTAGTTTGGGGAAGTTCTCCTGCATAATATCCTGAAGGGTGTTTTCCAGCTTGGATTCATTCTCCCTATCACATTCAGGCACACCTATCAAACATAGATTAGGTCTTTTCACATAATCCTATTTTCTTGGAGGCTTTGTTAATTTCTTTTCACTTTTTTTCTCTAATCTTACCATCTCATTTTATTTCATTGAATTGGTCTTCAATCTCTGATATCCTTTCTTCTGCTTGATCGATTTGGCTATTGAAACTTGTGTATGGTTAGTGACGTTCTCATGCTGTGTTTTTCAGCTTCATCAAGTTGTTTATGTTCTTCTCTAAGCTGGTTATTCCAGTTAGCATTTCATCTAACTTTTTCTCAAGGTTCTTAGTTTCTTTGCATTGGGTTAGAACACATTTCTTTAGCTCAGAGAATTTTGTTATTACCTACCTTATGATGCCTCCTTCTGTTAACTCATCAAATTCTTTATCCAGTTTTGTTCCCTTGCTGGTGAGGAATTGTGATCCCTTGGAGGAGGAGAGGCGTTCTGGTCTGTGAAGAGTTCATCCTTTTTGTGCTGGTTTCTTCCCATCTTTGTGGCTTTATCTATCTTTGATCTTTGAAGTTGATTTCAGATGGGGTCTCTGAGTGGACGTCCTTTCTGTTGATGTTGAAGCTATTTCTTTTTGTTTTTTAGTGTATGAGGTGTCTTTTTGGTTATACAGGGGTCAGGGAGCTACTTGAGGAAGCAGTCTGTCCCTCATCTGCCTCCAGAGGTGCTGCTGGGCTGCCTCAGATTCAGTCCAGCTGCTGTGTAAGCTTCCTCTGGCTTTTGTTTACACAGGTAAGTTTAGACCTGCCTCAGCAATGGTGGACACCCTTCCCCACACCGAGCTCAATTGTCCCCGGTCAAGCTCAAACTGATCTGCTGGCTGCGAAACTCTCAAGAGATTGGGTTTCAGTTTGTTGGTCTTTGTGGGAGTGGGACCAGCCCAGCCCTATCACCTGTCTCCCTGCTTTCAGCTCCCCATCTTTCTGGGGAGGGAGCAGCTCCATCCCACAGGCGCTCTCAGAGCTAGTCAAAATGTCCACCCAGATCTGTGCTGACAACCTGTGGCATCAGCTAGAGCTGCCACTCAGATTTGTGCCATTAACTTGCAGCACTTTTCAGCCCAGCAGGGATCACCTGGTCTGTGGGTTGCAGAGGCCATGGAAGAAGCACAGTATCTGAACCGGAGTGCTGGAGGGGGAAAAGTCTCTAATCCTCTGGTCAGTTGTACTTCCTGGGAGAGGCAGTGCCCCACCCTGCCTGGGTTTGCCTTCCTTGGGCTACACCCACTGTCCAACCAATCCCATTGAAATGAACCTGGTACCTCAGTTGGAAATGCAGAGATCACTCAACTTCTGCATCTTTCTCACTGGAAACTATGCTCCAGAGCTGTTCCTATTTGGCTATCTTGGCAGAAATCCTAATTTAAGTTTTTAAAGGTTATATTCTATCTTGGACTTGAAAAACAGCCTCTAAGCCTCTTTGCTTTAATATTAGTGATAATTGTAATTAAGAATGCCAATGATGGTGAAATGATATTAGTGGACTATTATCTTAAATTTGCCTCTCTCCTTTCTTTACAAGTTGGTGATCTCTAAAGGTAATTGTACAGCAAGAGGAGCTATGGTCGCCTTGAACTGTGAGACTTGCTTCATGAAAACTAAATGGGAAGAAGCCAGGAAATGATTGATTGGCAAGTGTAGGAAGTGGAATTATAGGAAATTTTTCTTTTTATTTGAAGACTTTAAGTCTAAAACTCAGTAATTTTATGGTAATTAATTTTCTACATTTTTTAAATTGAAAAATGAAAAAAATAGTTTTCTTTGTGGAATTCTGTTCATTTTTCATGTCTGGAGACAGAAGGAAATGGATTGAGGTTTATCTACAGTGACATATTCCATGCAGCTCCCTGGCATTCTCTTTCTTTTCTGATATTTTGTTAGTTCTATCTAGTAATTACTGATGGAAAAATAATGATTACGTAAAAAATCTACAAGAGTAGGAAAAAAGAAAAAGACCAAATCTTAATAGTAGATGAACTTAGATGAGCTCTGTATGGTTTTACTTTATAATTTCCACTTTTTTGTATGTTTAGGTATGCTTTGAAAAGTATGCTATACTGAATATTTGTAACTTAAAAAATGAAGTTGCATCTTATCTAAATAAAGATCAAATGGAAACATCAGGTACTCTGGTCAGTCGTTTCTTCAAGCTATTTTTACCTAATCAAACACCATGCTGATCAACTTAGATATCATGATACATAATGCTTTGAGCATAAAACAGATACTAGAAATAAGATATAGAATATTATTTGTGTCAATATTTATTTTTAAATAATCTCTAGAACAAAAGAATTTTTTTAAAAGTGCTTAAAATGTATTAATACCTGAATGTTAATAATTTAATATTTTTCCCCCAAGTGATTGCACAATGCTTAAATATATTTAAACCAAAAAGAGGCAATAAAGTATAATCCCCCAAATTATCTCACAATCTGATTTTAAGTAATTACATTTGTAAGTATTTCATGTTCTGTTTTTTTTAATATAGTCACTACTATATGTACTTGCTTTTATGTTACGTAAGCTTTTAATATATAACTTAATCTCTGAGATGTTATTTGGTTGAGAGGCCTCAATTGATTAGACATGATCTTATTATAAAATCAGAAATAATAATAATTGCTGGCAATAGGTGGAAAAGTTAATATTCATAAGCTTCATAATCTTTGAGCAGTTACATATATGCAAAATAATTACCGTAATTACTCTTAGATGATAGTCCTTGGCTTGAGAAAAAGTTTGGTTTGACATTTAGTAATTAAGCCTTATTGCATGATACTGCCTTGACTCAGCAAAGCCACATATAATATAAATCAAGTGTAGAGGACTTTGGTTTTTAAATGTTAAAAATATAATTGGAGCAGATAGGTACCTAAAATATGCTCTTATGATAGGAATAAAAAGCAGTTTAATAAGTTCACATTCACTTCCTATTTGATTGCTAAATATTTAAGAATTTTTCAGTTATGGCCTGTCTCACAGAGGAAGTCTGATTATCTAAATATGTACTTATTTTTTTTTTTTATAAAGGAATTGCTTGCTCAACTCACTGTTTTCTGTAAAACATTGCAAAATTGTGTGCATCTGCAAGTTAACACCATGACATATATCAGGCTAAAATAGAAGAGAACTTGATGGCAGACCTGAAGCTAATTTTCTTGGTTTTGCTACCAAAAACAAATCTTGCTAGAATACACTCAAGATTTTTTGAACAGTCCATGAAAGGTGACAGGGATGTTAATCTCCACTTCAGCCCGGGCAACTTCACTTAAATCCTTGGCATTCAGAATCAGGAGATAAGCAGGCTTTTGTCCTGCCCCTGGGCTCACCACCACACTCAGAACTATACCTGTTAATCAGAAGTAAATAAGAAAATATTGAGTCTTAGAAAGCCCAAGCTATAGATTAAATGTCATTGAAATAATATAAGAGGTATTACATTGACAAATATTGGAAACCATATGACCTGACTTCTTTTTCTGACTCTTCTACCACCTGAAGAGGTCTTTTAAACTCTTTATGTACCCTAGACTGGAAGCCCCAAGAAGGGAGTGTCATGTCTGTCTTGCTCACTGCTATATCTTAGTATCCTATGACAATGACTACAGCATAGTAGGTGCTCATTAAATACTTACTGAATAAAGGGATCTGTTCTTTTCTATAACATAAAAATATAGCACCTGCTGTACATATGGTAAAAACTGTGATGATCAAATGAAAAGTGTGCATAAAAGTCTTTGAAAGCAATAAGATACATTATATGTATGGTTTCTAAGATCTATGCCAAACCTGACTTCCTTCAAACAAAATAACAAATCTTTTACAGTTTTGACTGGATATGTAAAATCGTTTAGTGTGAAATGGCTCCACAATTCTTTTTCTCCTTTCTCTGTGGTCTTCCGTATTTTAATCCCATAGAGTGTAATCTACTTCCCTGTCCCAGCTGAGAAATAGTTAACTAACACTGATGCTTTGTAAATTTGAGTTGCTGAATTTGAGTTGCTTGCTGTGGCTCTGAATCTTTTTCTAGCCCTAGCTTACAGAAAGAACAAATGAAAACTAGTCACAGAGCTGCCTTCTTATTCTCTTGTATCTGCTATAATACTTAGCTTCCCTTCTTAGAATTATTATTTTTTAGAAGTATATCTTGGTTAGGAAAAGCAAAAACCTAAAATTCATGTTGCCATTTTTTTTCTTCCTTGTCTCCCTCATCTAGAGTAGACATTTTTGCTCCACCAGACGCCAAATGGTGCTTTCACATTTTTTTCTACTGGTAATCAACAAGGCCTGACCACAAGATGAAAATTCTTTTCAAATAAGTTTAATTCTTCAGTGCTGTTCTATTTATAGTATTAAAAATCATTTTTTAGTATTATGGAATAATCAACCTTACTCCTTTCCTAATGAACTAACATATAGAACTGCAGTAAGAAGAGTGTTCAAACACATCAATTGCTTTCATTACCATCATCTTCTTCCAAGGCATCTGGGTGAGAAACAAAGATGGGTTCTGATGGGTATGAATCAGGCTCTTGCCAAACCCAAGTTTCTTTAGTTTTGACATTCAGCTTACAGAGCTGCTTGTAAGAAAGAAAAATCAATCAAGCAATCAGTCACTATGCTTTACTTAACTAGCATATACTCAAAGCACTGTTGCAATATTAGTAAGAAGGATTAATTACCCTATCTGGAACAAAGTGATTCAAGCCAAGTCCATATGCGTATGTGTAAGGTTTCCCACAATACTTCTGGTAATTGATTTGAGGAAACTCAAATGCTACAAAATAGAGCATATGCTTAGGAAAACTCTGTTAATCTCTTTGAATAAAACATTTGTTCACTCCCATGTGAAGTTTTCTCTAGATCATCTCACCTTGGCGAGGCCCTGAAAAGAGAACCTCAGGCTCCAGCCAGATCGTCTCATCACTGCACAGAATTGCAGTGGCAGTTGTATTGGGGAGCGTGACTAAATTCTTGCCTGTGTCAGCCTAGGAGAGAAGATAACAGAAACCTCAGGGAGCAGGAAAGAATTCAAACAGCCAGAAATGAAGACGTCCTAAGTCTTGGCTCCTGAGTTCTTTTTTAGGACAAGATGCAGGATGGAACAGTGCAGGAAGCCACAGATGAGGGACCCTGGAATAGGACTGGACAAGCTATCTGTGCCTGTGTCAGTCACTGGCTATGTGTCACTGGGAAAGTCACATAACCTCTTAGGCCATCAATTTTCACTTCTGTAAAATGAGACCATCCTTGAAGAAATTTTAGAGCC
Source organism: Cacajao melanocephalus (assembly GCA_963573385.1). Lineage (NCBI taxonomy): Eukaryota > Metazoa > Chordata > Mammalia > Primates > Pitheciidae > Cacajao > Cacajao melanocephalus. The sequence continues at coordinate 19,383 of CAUYLG010078949.1, read as the reverse complement.
CCAAAGAGGTTCTACGCTAAACAAAAATACAAAAACCAAACAAAAAAATATCAAAACCAATAATAATAATAATTAATGTTTTTCTGCAGAACAACAAAGACTTCAACTGCCTGAGGGATAAAAGAATCTATATATCTCTTTCACACTTAGTATATGTTTTGAGTTTGCTTGAAAAAAATCCTCACAGTTATGTTGACAAAAAGAAAAAAAAAAACCCACTGGACCATATGTTTCCTAAGATCTCTTGTCACACACACATGATTTTTCTGATTATTTTATGAAAACAATGGATACCATGAGATTTTTCTAAGCATATACCTACCTATTAATAATTTCATCAAATACTTGATTTTATGTTTTGTTCTAGACTCCATTCTTGGCATTCAAGACCTTTTGAAGAGTAAAGTCCCTGTCCTCATGAAGCCTGCATTCTAGTTCAAGGAGATATGCAATAAATGTAATTAATAAATTTTATAGCATACCACAAATGTGGGGAGAAAAAAACAGAATAGAGGAAGGAAGATCAGAAATGTGACAGGTAAGTGGGTTAAAATTTGGATAGATGATTAGGGCAGGTCTCTTTGAACAGGTGGTAGTGGAGATACATCTCTTAGAAGATGAGAGAATTAGCAATGTAGATGTCTGGGGAAGAGCATTCAAGCTGAGAGAACAAATTGTGCAGAGGCTGAGGGAGGAGGATGCTAAGTGTGCTTGAGGAGCATCAAGGAGTCCAGTGTAGATCCTATCGACTGAGCAAGGGGAGAGAATGAGAAAGGAGGGTGGAGAGGTCATGAGTCCGATTGTACAGAGCGTTGTATGTCATGATGAGGACTTGCTCTCTCTCTGTGAGTGAGTGATGGGAAGCCATTGGAGGGTTTTCAGCACAGGAATGAGATGCTATGCTTTATTTTTAGGGTAGCCTTGTGAGTAGGGAGGATGCAAGGGTGGAATCAGGGAATTTTTCTTGTAGTAGTCCAGTTGAAAGAAAACAGTAGGTAACACTAGGCCAGTAGCATTACAGTCAGTGAGAAGTGGAAGAAGTGAAAGGCAGAGTCAAGGAGATTTGATATGGGACGAGGAAGAGGCATGAAAGTAAGAGAAGCATCAAGCTTAACACCAAGGTGTTTGACCTGAATGATGAAAGGCTGATGTCACAACAAAGACAGGAGCTGCTACAGGTGGAGTAAATTTTTGGTGGGGGAAGATGAGAAGTTCAGGTCTTGTCTTATTAGACTTGTGACATCTATTGGGCATCCAACGCAGAGTGGAGCTGGCACTAGCAGGTAAGAACTTCAAGTTTAAGAAAAAAGCTAAAAATATAAATGAATGAAGCATGAATATTTAACAACGAGTGAGTGTACAAATGGAAGATAGGGGAATCAAGGCCCTCCATCAAGATGAGGAATGAGGAGGTAGCTGGTTGAAGCAAAAACGTTAAGAGAAGGATTTTGTAAAAGCCTGATAAAAATAATAGGAGAGTGATGATCTAGGAAAGATGGGGAGAATTGGGAGAGTGATTTCCCTGAGGGGGTGAAGAAAGATGAAAGAGATCAGCTCTGGATAGGAAGACGGATAATTCAGTATACGAGTACAGATGCTGGTGGGTGGGTAGATGTGGTGGTAAGTCTATGGTTCCTTTCTGATTTCTTTCATTTGTTTCAGAAAAAGGAAAAATAGTCATCAGCTGCATCTGAGTGTGGAGGCAGGAAGTGGGAGGTGGTAAAAGTTTGAAGAGAGGAGGGTGTGGAATATTTAACTAGCAAAGTGAGAGAGTAAGTGAATCTGGGAAATGTAGCAGAAAGATTTGTGGTCATGCATCTAAAATTGGACCAATTAACATGATTATGTGTTGTCTGCACTTAGTTCAGCCTCAGAGGTATAAGCATGCAGGGAATGGAGAGTTGAATTTAAGTAGGGTTGTGGTTTTGACAAATAACTGATAAGAAAGAGGCAGGAGAAATGAAGGTCTACATGAGAAAGTGATTGAAATTATTGACAATAAAGTTTAAATTGAGTGAGGAGAGAAGGTAAATCCTTAAGGGTGAGAGAGAGAGAGAGAGTAAGAAAGTATTGTGTTCAATGGATTGGAAGTTCCTGGTGGAAACTGCAGTAGAGCAAGTGATGTTGAAAGATAAAAAGTCAGAGTGCGTCATGCATGAAACTGAGATTATGGAAGGAGTATAGTCTTAGGTACTGGCAAAGTCGAGGGTATGAGGGGTGTATGTATGTATATGTATACACATCACTGGGCTGTATGATTAGCTAAAATAAGATGAAAGCTTGGGGAATTTTAAGGGTGAATAGAGGGAACAGTGGTCTGAAAGCAGCAAAGAGGGAGGACACATACCCCAACTCCAGGCCAAGTGGTGAAAGGGCTGTACCCTTGTACAGAGGAGAAACTGCTTTCCCTGGAAATTGCTGTTGGGGAGACCAGTGTCCTTAGGAGAGAGAGCCAGATTTTGGTTAAAGAAAGAAGATGAAGGGAACTTTCTAAGAAGAGAAGACAGGATATTTTTCTTGTGGTGGACTATGAATTAAAAGTAAATAGTGGAAGATTTTCAGAATAGGGAAAGTATGGGAGGTGGGAGCCAATAGAGGAGAAGATTCTGCAAGATTTTGTGAAATAAGGGACTTGAGTCACTTAGTGATAATGCTGGGAAGAAGCGAGGGGTGTGCACAGGTATGTATATTTATGTACATGCATATAAAAAGTACAGATGTCTATATATACTTTTAATATTTATGTGGTTTCAAGTTAAATATTTTTACTTTGTTCTATTTTGCTTATTTCTTGTTAAATTAGGTTTTCTGTTTGTTTGTTGAGACAGGGTCTTGTTCTCTTTCCCAAGCTGGACTGCAGTGGCATGTAGCTCACTGTAACTTTGAACTCCTGGGCTCAAGCAATCCTCCTACCTCAGCCTTCCAAGTAGCTGGGATCTACAGCCCTTCTATTTTTCCCTTCATTGCCAAACATGTAAGAGTATAGACTCAGTAACTGCTTCCATATTCTCAGCTGCTTACCTTAAGTGCCCTGAAACCTGACTTCTGCCTCTCTCACTCTATTCCCTTAGAGATCACCACATCTAGTGCTTGGCTTTTAGTCTTCATCCTTTCAACTTGTCTATAGCAATGGGCCCTGTATAACCCTCGCCTGCCCTCATCTTTGTGACATTGCTCTCTCTTGGCGGGAACTAGGGCTTTCTGGTGGCTCTTGTTTCTTTTTCTGGCTTCTCTTTTCTACCATTTTCTGCACGTGAGTATTTTCTGGAGCTACCGTGCTTGGCTATCTTCTTTCTCAGTATTCTCTGGCTCTCAGATTCCTTATTCTAAAAATAAGCAAATTTTGAATGTTTCTTTTGGAAAACCTATTCTAAAATTTGATGTTTTCCTCCTGCTAGCAGTCTCATCTTTCTATTCTTATATTTTTTATTGTCATTTCAATACCAATAATCATCAGCTTTTCTTTTGTTTAAAAACTTTCACTGTCTCCCCATTACCAGTTCAATAAAGTGCAAATTTCTTAGCCTGGCTTTAAAGTCTTCTAAGATTATGACTTACTTTTATAACTTTTTATCCCATTTACTCTACTACTTTTGCCTATGTTCCAAGCAATGATAGCAGCGGATTCTCTTTGCGTGTCTCCCTCTCCACTTCTCTGTCTTTACTCAAACTGTTCTTTCTGTCTTCAATTGTTCTGCTTCAATCTCACCTCCACCTGCCATATTACTGCCCATTGCAAATAACTGTGTTCCATGAATCCCCCCAAACAAGTATGACTACACCATTGTCTGCCTAGCTATTAAGAAATCAATTTATTCCTCCTGAGAGTACTATCCCTGTGTTGACATGCATGGCTATTCCTGAATCGCCTTCTTTCTCTCTCATACACTAGGTAATGGGCTCCATAAGAACTAGAAGTGTATTATTTTATGTATCCACTGAAACCAATAGTATGATACCTGTTGTAGTGGCTACTCAATAACTATTAGAAGGAAGAAAAGATGGATGAGATGATGTTAGACATTTTTTATCATTATTACAGTTCCCTATTCTATAATTGGGTAATATTTCTTCAGGCAATGATAACCATAGAGTTAGAAAAATCCTTTTTCTTTATTTTGAAATGTGAATATTCAAGTTAAGTGATCCTTGTTTATTTCCTTAATTTAACGATGATTGTGATTTTACCATTGTTAGCAAAATAAATGTTTACTGAAATTAACTGACTCATCCACTTGGTGAGTATTTTGGGGACACTCAACTACATGTCAGTGATATGCTTCCTAAGGGGAAAGCAGAAATCCTTAAGGTACCCAGACTGATCTCTTTCCATGATCTTTCTTTGGAGCTCCAGATCCATATATAGCAGCCACCTATGGAATGCTTTGCTAACATGGCTAGTGGGTACTTTCACATTAACATGTGTGAAGTAAAACTTATTCTTTTTTTCTGTAGCTAGTTCCTCTTACTTCTAGGTTTTCAGTTCAGTGAATTATACCATCATTCACTCGACTGCTCAGGGTAGAAATCTTGAAGGCATCCTGAACTCCTTCCTCTCCGTTACCCCTCATATGTAATCAGACACCAAGTGCTGTTGATTTGACTGCCTAAATATTTCTCACCTTTGCACCTTTATCTCTCAGTCCCATTTTCTTAACTCAGGTGTTTATTCCCTTTTATTTGCCTCATTGCTTTAATCCTGTAACAGGGCTTCTAGCCTCTACTCTAGACTCCCCACCTTCCAGTCTGTCCTCCGTGATGCTGCCAGAGTGACATTTCTGAATCATAGATCTAATCATGTCCTTAGAATACACACACTTAAAATGCTTAAATGGCTCCTTATTATTTACATAACACCCAAAGGGTTATATAGCCCATTACAGTATTGCTCCAACCTATCTTTTGAGTCTCTCTGCCCAATACCCATCTCCCCTATACCCCTAAGTAAACCAACTTCAGCAACTACTTTATATCTCTAGATGAAGTCTTACATTTTTAACTCCTCCTTGCGTTTATAGAAGCCCTTTTGCCTGTCTGTAATACTCAACCTCAACCTCTTCCCTCTTTCTCATTCTCCATAGAGCGTACAAACTTGCTTAAGAGCAGTAGTGTTTGGTTCTAAATTGAGTTTATTTTCTATTACACCACATCTAAGCCTTTGGTACAAAGTTTTACATTCCATGTAGCTGTTTCAGTAATCCCTTTTGTGCAACCAGGGAGCAAATAGATATAAAAGAAAGCATATATTCCCATATCTATATGTGAGAATTATATTTCATTGATTTTGACTGGTGTTTCCATCACACTACAAATTCTAGATGTTACTCTGGTTATTCTAAAAAGGCAGTCTCTAAATACAGGGAGAAAAAAGTAGAAATAAAGAGATGACTGTCTATTGTTAGCAATGATTTTTAACCTCTAGTGATATTTTTCAGAAGATTTATAGAAAACCAAAATAATGAACTGATTTCCCCACAAGGGTATGTTTTGATGCTTCATCTCTCCAGAATTTCAAATTATTTAAAGTATTTATGTTATTGGTAAAGTATCATAGGAACAGTGGATCTGCACTATTCACTGAGAAAGTATAATTTCAAGACAATTTTGTAAATACAAGAACAGCAGATTTAGAATCAAAAAACCTGGTTCTTATCCCGGCTCTGCTGCAGTTGCTTTTGCTAAGTCACATTACTCCTCTGAGCTTTCGTTTCATTTGTAAAATGAAGGAAGTTTAATTAGTTTATTTTTAAAGCTCCTTCTAGCTCTCACATTGCAAGACTTTATGTATAAACATGAGGCAGGAAGACAATTCCTGAGAGAGATGAAACGTCCTGGTTAAATCTGAAATCTATGGAGAAGCAGGTTACCTTGTCAATATTCAAAGGAAGCACATATCTCCTAACTTCAGGTTGGGGAGCCTTTCTGGCATTTTTTTTCACCTCTTCCCAGTTCTCACGTAAATTGGCTAAATATAAGTAATTATAAACAAACTCAAATCTGCAAAAATACAAAGTCAAACATGAGCACAGGCAATTACAAATAATTTTAGAGAGATGATTCATGCCTTTTAAAGCACAAGTGCCTGCCTGTTCTTTATTCCACAACCCCAAAACTGCTATTGAGCCAGGTATCTTAGAGCCATTTCCTCCTGCCCACACTGGGTGAAAATAAAGAAACCTGCATAATGGGCTTAAGTAACAGCAGACTTGAGATTCTTTCTGTTCGGCCTCCTGTCACCATTTTGTTTGTATCTTTAGGGGCGGTTGTCTTTTCAGTGACTTGGCTAGTCTGAAAAATGGATGCCTTTTTCTCCCTTCCCAGCATGGGTGGGGTTCAAGGTTCCCCAGTGATTTTGTCAAGTTTAAATTCACTTCTCAGGTTACAGAACCTTTTGTTTTCAGGTGGGGTTCGTGGACCCGATTAGTTTTCAATTATTAACCATAGTTCTGATGTTCAGATTACCTAAACTCCCTACTGCTTTTTCAATTACATTTTTTGACTCTCGCATAACTCTGGCTATTTTAGATGTGATTCAGATTGAGAGCAGCATCTCTGTAAAAGCCTCCTAATTTCCAGGAACAACGAGAGATGCAGCATTTGTCCAGAGTCCTTTCTTACCCTTTCCAGCAGCAGAGATCCACAATCAGAAACCCATTGTCTTCATAGGTGTTGATGTGATGGAAGAGGTTGAAAGGAGAAGTCCTGTATTTATTATTGAGGTACTTTTTCCTTTTTTTGTCAGCAATATGAAGCCAAACCTTGAAAAGTGAGGAAAATATTTTGAGGCATTTAAAAAGGAAACAAGTGTACATTATTAAACACACCTTCTTCAGAATCACAAACTTGACAAATATATCTAAGACTTACCCCCATGGTTTCATTGGACTCAAAACAATCCATGTAGTTGGCTCCCCAAAGGCTCCATGAAGAAAGGAACTTGAACAGGTTAATTTTGACTGGTGTCTCCACAAAAACGATGTAGTTGGGAGTCAGACCAAAACTGTTCAGAAACACAAACGGGCTTGTGAATGAAAGAGCTGATTCTCAAACCACAAACAAATTTGTATACATGCGGTATGCTTAGTTACAAATCAACAGTGCCTACATGAAATTAATTATGTTTAAATTTAGTTTTCTGCAAAAAAAATTGTGATCAGGATTGGTATCAAAGGTAGGCAAAGCAAATCTTTAAACTTGACTTTTCCTGAAGATTCATAGCAGGCCTTCAAGTTACCTATGAACGTAAGATGGCTTGAATCGGTCACTGCAGGGGAATTGTACAACGATCTCTGACTTGCTTATTGGATCTTCCTTGTCTGAAATAAAGTGGTTTTAAAAGGCTTTGGAACAGCCTCTTATTTTTTTTTTAATACAAAGCATTTAGAACAGCTTATACAGGCAAAGAAACACATTTTGATTTTTTTTAGAGTGGTTATTTTCATATTCTCCGTCACTGGCTCTTCTTAGTGAAATTTCATGTGAAGCTGCAAAATCACCCAGGAAAATCCAAATAGCAGCAGATTTGGAAATGTGCACTCAAATTGGGCTGTGGCAAGCAGAGTATAGTGGAGTCACATCTTGCAATAGCTGGAGGTGGGTTTTAAGTCAGGGGAGTAGCGAAAAACCTCAGAATGGTCTAAATGCCTTTTGTAACAGCTTAAGCTGCCCAAAGGTTATAGTTTAGATGGGTTTGTGTCAATAGCCCTGTACAGTAATTCTTATGCATGTTAAAATTTAGTTACTAGTAAATAAATGGTCCTCAAACTTTAGTGTGCATCAGAATCACATAAAGAGCTTCTTAAAATACTGCTTGCAGGCTCCACTCTCAAAATTTCTCATTCAGTCTGCCCGGGACGGGGCTCAAGGTTTGTATTTCTAACAGTTCCCTAGGTGATGGTCTTGGTCCAAGGGCTACACTTTGAGAACTGTACTAAACAATACTAAATAAAAATCTGTAGACATTCAGATAATTCTATCATCAAGGTGCTTAACACTGAACCTGGCAAGAAATAGAGAATGAATGGAGAATTCTAGGGTACACTCCTTTTTGCTGTAGTTTTGCTGTAGCTTTCTATAGTATTTCTATGAGTTAATAGATTTGTTTGTAGTTTTGGGAATTAAGCACAACATATTTAGTACACTCGTATATGTATGTATGCTATTATGCACACAGGTGTGCTTATTTAATTTAATTTTGCCTAGCACATGAATAAGTGCTCAATAAATGTTTGCTGGGTTTGAATCCAAATTGTATATGATCAAATCTATATGTTTATACTATACTACACTTTGAATATTCTAGAATAGAATTTGGACATTTGCTTTCTATATTTTCAACTTGCCATTCCTTTATGTGGTGCCGCTGGGCATTAGGCTCCCTATAGGGTAGGGGTGAAGGCAATACTTTTAAAGTCTGAGAGTAATTTAACTGTTCACCTAATGCTATTCTGATATTCTGATCTTTCTCACAATACAGTAACTTTCTCATAATACAGATACTTGTTCTCAGTAGAGGACAGATTGGTAAACTCACCTGCTTGCAGTGGAGGGATCTTTACAATGTTGTAGGCAATTGAAAAATTCTTTCCAAAGCAGTTACCAATATTGTAAACGGTTCCATCATTTTCAATGTGGGGGTGAGCAGTGGCTCCATTGACGGAGACATAGTTGCAAAGATCAACCTATGGAAGTAAAGTGAACGTCCTCCCACTGAGAAGGGGAAGATTACATTATCCTTTGTCCCTAGGTCTGAGGCCACCACTACCCCTTGAACTCTCACCCTAAGTGCACTTTCTCTTTCTTCCCATCTCTCTGGATTCTACCCTCTTTCACCTTGAGTTCCCACCTTCATGCAGAGCATACTGCCCCCTCATGTGTCTGAATCCGGAGTTACCTGTGACATCTCTTTCCTTGATGTATACCATACAGTACTCTGGTTAGTTACTTTTCTTTTAGCATATGCAGGTTAACTTCAAATTCCTGGTTAGTTACTTTTCTTTTAGCATATGCAGGTTGACTTCAAATCATAAGTTTGGGTCCTCAGACTTCTTTATACTTTTCTTAATGTATTAGATGTAATTGTATGAAATTGCCAATTTTCAATAATTGTCGATTTACAAAAATGGCAATTTTGTATGGTACTATGTAAAAACAGCTATGTGTCTTGCACACAGTACTGTATGAGTTTGAAACTGCAAGAGGCCTCAAGCTTCATCTAGTAAAGAAATTCTTGATCTAAGTAGACTTCAGGAGAACCGTGGATCTCTTTGAATTAAATTTAAACATTTCTGGCAAGAGCATTCAGCATTTAATTCAGTTTTATGTCTCGTAAGAAGTTTAGAGCTATACATGTAACACAAATATCTTAGTTTGCAGAAGGATAAATTGAGGTCCCAGAGAGGTGAAGTGTCTTGTTTAAGGATAAATAGTAACATGTTGGCAAATCAGCACTAGATTTCTACCTGGGACCTACTTGGTAAAGATTTATTGAATGAATAATTAATGTAATATATATTTATCTAACCAAAATTCTTTCTATTTAATTATGGGGATTTTTTTTTAAAGCACAGGACATTTTAGCACCTTATTTAAATAATAGGCAAGATATTCATTTATTCAATCAATGATTTATCAAATACTCTGAGCTTTCACTATGTGCCAAGCACTGTAACAGGGTGCAGAAAAGAGAAGACCCTTGCTTTCAAGAACTTCAGTCTAGACCTATTCTGTCCAATATAGCAACCGCTAATTTTTAGATAGAACTTCAAATTCAGTTCCTCAGTCAGATTAGCCACATTTCAAGTGCTTAATAACACCGGGATGGTGCAGTTATAGAGCATTTCCATTATTGCATTAGACCAATAAGCTGGAATAAAGCACTGTGAGTGTGCAATGGCATCATGGAGAAATGCCATCTAGCCCAGACTGAGGAATTAGGCAGATATTTTTCTGAGAAACACGACTCCAACTAATATTTAAAAGATAAGTAGAGTTAGCCAAGCAGAGTAGGAAGACAGTGTGCTCCAGGGAGTGGGAATCCTAATGTAAATGCATAGACTTGTGAAATAATGTGTGCTGTTTGGGGGTTACTAGTCACTTATCCTGGCTGCCATGAAGGGCACAAATTAGAGTGGACCAGCCACAAAGACCTTCGCTTGGACTTTATTTGGGAAGTTATGGATTCCCGAGATAAATACTTTTGTATTTACATTTTAAAAAATTTCTACTGCTGCCTTCAATAAATTGTATTTAAGGGAATCAGTCTGGAGGCAAAGGCACTGGTTAATTATAGTAAACAATCAAAACTTTCATATTTTTAAAATTACATTTTCAGATGAATTCAGGGTACAGTGCTAGAAACAGTGAAACCTGACTCCTAATAAAGTCTATTCTGGAGCCGTACCATAGCTTCTATATTCCTAATGAAAATATCATGTAATTATAATACAGATTCCCTATCAAAGTCAACTGAATGACTTAGAAACTCAGCTTCAGTTCTTCTCTAAATGAGCTACACACACACACTTGTACATGGTTACACACACACAGGATAAACAACAAAGAGCTGTGGGGAGTATCTGTTAAGACTTAGTAAATAGTCTGCAGAGAAGCATAGATCAGTTTGTGCTATTGAGACTCAATGTTGAGACTGTTTTTTTCTTCTTATTTCTACCAGTACTGCATTTGTGATTGTGGCCTTCAATTTCACCTACTGGTCTCCTAGCTATACCATGTCTCTTTTGCCTTCCCATACAGCTCACTCATGGTCTCCCAAATAAACGTCTTAAAGTATAGCTCTACTCATACTACTTCTTTGAGCAAAAACTTCCAATAGCTTCCTATTAGCTAAACAACATATTCCATATGTTTAGCCAATTTTTCAAGCTCTTATTTTCAGCCTACCCTGGGTCTCACTATTCCTCTTGACATTACCTACTCTAGGCGACTGGTTCTCAGCTGGGAACTAGTTATTGCCCCCTAAGGGAAGATATGGAAATGTCAGGAGCATTTTGGGTTTGCATAATGACTGAAAACGTGACTGGTGTTCAGTGGATGAGGCCAGGGATGCCAAACCTCTGCCATGTGTGGGATGTCCCTATGATGATGAGTTACCCCTGCCTAATGCCTAGTCAAAAGAGATGATTCCCCAGTTTTCATGAATGCCTTCTACCTCTATGCCTTGGATCACCTTACCCCTTTCATCAAGTATATCCTTTCTCTAAATTCACTGAAGTCATACCTCTCCTTCAGCTTCCAGTCCAAAGGCTTTCCTTTTAAACTTTCTTTGACCTGTCCCACCTTGCATTGCCAACTACTTCCAAAGCAATTCCTTTCACATTTGTGCTTTCTCAAAGGATTTTCCTTCTTAAATAACTCATCATATTCTTTGTCCTAGTACAGTTATATATTTAATTTCTCATCTAGACATTAAATCACCTGAAGACAAAACAATACCTTGTAAATAGGTGCGTCTTAGTAAATATTGGTTTAAAATGAGCATCTATTCTAAGAGCTGCTGCATTGAGATACCCTAAGTTCTTGGTAAAATCTATCACTTCCTAATATTGCTGAAATTTTGTTCTATGCTATTTCATTCATGATACAGCTTTATTTCTAATAAGAAGTGTCTATAAGAAAGGGCAAATTAGTGCAATATACTTGCCTAGAACCATAAATAGTATGTTTTTCATTATCAGTAGTTATAATTTTTTTGAGCACTCAGTATTTACCGGGGTCATGCTAGTTTATAAAAGCTATGAAAGGCAGGGACCATGTTATCTTACTCATTGATCTATCCCTTGTGTCTAGCATAAATTCTGAATATGGAAGCGCTCAATAAATATTTGTGTCATGAATGAATGAATATGTTAGGTATTTTATATGAGTTTTCTCCAATCCATATGTTTAAAATTTTATAGATGAAGAAACAATGTTTGTCCTATGCCAAATAGCTAGTCATTGTTGACAAAGCTAGGATTTGAAACTTAATCTGGCTCTCATATTCTTTCCACCAAATAGCACCAATTTCAGAAAAGCGTCATAGACACAGTCAATCAATGCAGTCTATTTGGAGCTTTGAGTGGTCATTCTGTGTGTCCTTATCAAGTCAGCATTTTACACTCATAGCATGAAGAATTTATGTTGAATTAATTTTAAGTTCCAAATTCAAAATCTTGAATATCACCTAGCACTGTGTCTCACCTGCTTAATTGTCTCCAAGGTCTCTGGATTAATCTTTGTAATAAAGTTGGTCTCTGTGCAGGCGTAGTAATCTTCTCCCACTGGGTAGACATTAACAAGGGCATTGTCGGTAACCTCCACTCCTCGAAAGTAAGAAAAAAACCTGTAGAAGCAAATAAATTATTCAGTCCAGTAATTTTCAAGCCATGAGAGAAAAAGGGCTAATGTAAAATGTCTTGAGTAACATGCAGTTTGGGTTCAGTAACCTGGAAAATATATTCTTGCAGGGATCTGGGAAAGCACAGGTGCCGAATTCTGTTATGACGATCCTTTTCTCAGTCATTGCCCGTACGTAAGCATCGGTGCGGATGAACCTGAAGGAATTGAAACATAAGGAAGGGTATAGAAAGGAACAATCTGTAGAGTTCGTGTGGAGCTTAGAATGGTTATTCTAGTGTCCTCATCAAATCAGAATCATAAATGCACAACATGAAGGATAAAGAGTTTTATTAGCACACTTTTTGGGGTGACCAAGCAGGGCAGGTACAATGTCCCATGAGTTTAACTTTCTTTCTCGTAAACCTCACAGATGAGGAAATCGAGGTTCAGAGGAGTTAAGTGATTGGCATATGTGGCCAAGCTGGGTTAGAATCCTAGTTGGTCAGAAGTGGACAACATGAACTTTCTATATCATACTATGCAGCCCTGGGTCATTTCACACAGGACTGCCACCTCTGTAACCTACAACCTATCAACCTAAATGTACTGGGGAAATTCCGGACATGGTGTGCTGAATTATATTCCTCTCAATCTTTTTCTGTTCCTTTTATGTTTTTCTTTAATTTTAACATTTATTTTCTTTTAAAAAGTAAATATTCTTGAATTTCATCTCTTGCCCAGGCAGGTTTGCTAAACCATTTCTTAGAGTAGATAGCATACCTTGCCCAGGATTTCTCATGTGGAGAGACAATTAAAATCTGATTTTGCATTTTTATTGGGAAGAAAGAGTACCCTGGTCTGTCGAAGGTATAGGAAGCTCTCTCTGAACTCCATCCTAAGCTCTCACGGCTGCATTTCTGTTTGACATTATATGTTTCTCTTCTATTACCATGCGAGTAGTCCTGCTTCCAGTCCCCTTTCACTCTTTCTTTACAGGTCTTTACAAAATGCCTGAAATCTCTGGTGATCAACAAAGCCACCAATAGGCTTGAACATTAAAGCAGAAGGCAAAGTAGTTGTTAATACTTTGTTAACTGGGGTTTCCTGGAATGGTGATTTAGGATTTCAAGGCTTTCAGCAATAATATCTTGTTTTCAGAAAACTTCTCTTTCTGGTATCACTATGACATGCTTTGTCTTTCACTACTTTATGGTAGCCCCCCACGCCCTTTCTCAGTGGTCTTTCCAATTTTATAAAAAGAAAAAGGAATCAAGATGGCCAATGGTTTAATAATAATAATGACAAGCATCACAAAAGCTATTATTACTAAGTGCTTTGTGTGTGCTAGACATTGTGCTCTCATTTAATGCTTGTAATGAACGTATGAGCTAATTCTATTATTTTCATTTTACTAATTATAAAACCAAGAATTGGAGGTCACCGTCTTGCCAAAGGTTACCCTCCTAGGCAAGTCATGTCTGTTGAATACAGTATTTAAAGCCAAGCATGTTGGGCCCCAAAGCCCTAGACTATAGCTTCTCCCTTATTCCATGATAGTATTCCCACGTGTCCATGCAGACACACTGGCCCAGGAAGAAAGTGCGTATACAGCTTGGCTACTGGGTTCAGAGGTTAAAACTCACATGGGAGGAAGAGCTGACCTAGGCCCTACTCTAGGGAGGAGAAGTGACATCGAGTGCTGCTTTACCTTCTGTGATATGTAACGTGTCCTTCTTTAAAGTCAAACTTGTGCAGGAGGGCTTGCCCATCAAACAGGTGGTAAAATGGCTCAGATCCAACTTCAAAGAGTCCTGGCCCACATCGAAGGAGACTGCCAGTGAGCCAGAGGGGGATCCTGCCTGTGATGAAGGGGAGACAGAACATTGCTTCTTATCCCTGCCTTGGGCTGGGCTCGTCCTTGGTAAAGCGGAATATATCAGCAGCCCGATTGGGCAGCTTCTTCTTCGTAGACCTGGCAGTGATTTTGATTCCCAGCCCTGGTGCTGGAGAGCCCTTAGAAAATGTCTGCTGACTTGACTCTCCTTCACTAGGAGACCACACTGTGGGAAACATGGCAATGCCCCAGAATGTGGATAAAGGGTTGGAAGGAGTGAGGGAGAAGCATCTTGAGAGGACTGGGACTCCACATAATAGATTTCCCCAGACACCAATCCATTTGCCTTTTGTCATCTAAATTTTTTAAAGAAGATTTTCAAATTTCTTGATATATTTTAGTGGAGTGAGAAGTAGAAGGATGAACTAAGAGCAGGAATAAAGATATTTTTAAAATATGTGTCTGTAGAGAAAACCATTTAAATGAAAAACAGGAATCCTGGCTCTTTAAAATAATTATATCCCTCTGCGAGTGTGAGCTACTGCCTGGATGAAAGTCAATCTGCTGTAGCAGGAAGTCCACAGGGTTGGATGTCAGGGATCTGACTTCCAGGCTAGGATCAGCTCACATGTCATCTCTGGGCCTCAGTTTCCTCATTTGCATAATGTGGAGTACCCAAGATAGTCCTTAAGGCCTCTCAGCTTTCACAGTTAGGTTTGTCCCTAAAAACCCAGGTAGGTTTATCCTTTGAGAAGGGCAGTGCTTGACAGTGTTTTGTTGATTCTTACCAGTGAATTTTTTTTAAGCAAATGGATTATTCCTTATAGCTAATAACGATAATGATACTAATAATTACTGTCTATTGATCTTTTTGTGTTGGATATTGGGTGAATCATTCTATTGAATTTACCTCATTTAATTTTAACTACATCCTCATGAGGTAAATTTTGGGTTTTGGTAGGTAAGGGAATTGAGGCTCAGAACTTGTAAGTAACTTAGATTATTCATAGACAGTGAAATGACAGAGCTAGGTTAGCATCTACATCTGCCTCCCCCCAAAACCAACACTCCTCCAATACAATGGGCATGAAACCCACCATCCTTTAATATTCCCAGGTGCTTGTCACTGGGCCTTCATTTATTTAGACACCAATGGAACAGACATTTATAGGACATTTACTATGTGTCAGGAACTGAACTAGGCACTGACAATTTGAAGATGATAAAGGTATAATTCTGATCCTTAGGGAATTCCAATTAGGTAGCGTTTTTCTACATTAGAGAAATAAAGGCAAATGAAAGAAAATGAGTTATTGCTATAAAAAGCCCAAATCACCTGATTTCTCTCCCTGTGACCCACAGAGGGAGTCTGCATTGAGCAATGCCAAGGAATAGGAAGCCAGAGAAGAGACACTTGGGTAGAAAAGAGGATGGCTTTGAGGTGGGCGAGACCAACCTGTTACATGAGCTGTGAGTGGCGAGGACAGTTCCTCCACAGTTTCAAACAGTTTCTTGTAACCACCAGCAGGATGCTCGACCCTGAAATGGTGGAAAAATAAGGAAGAAGCCCATGTTGATGCTCAAAGTCTGCAGAGAGAGGTGGCAGAGCTGCAGGAGAAAAGGCACTCTAGGGCTGGCTCAAAGCCTGTTCACTCTTGCCAGGAGAAGGGTGTAGAGCACGTGGGGGTGGGGGTGGGGGAGAACTACTCAGGTTTGGAAGGGGGTCCCAGATCACTGCTCTGATGTCAAGAGAAATGACCTGTCTTTTAATGTCAATGGTTACAGTGGACTTAATCCTATCCTCTGCAGTTCTCCCTTACTTTGGAAGACAAATCAATCAATCCTACTGCTATCACTTCACTTCCTGAAATTTGTTCCTAAACAGGCGCCTTCCCACAGTATTCTCCCACCCTATCAACATGCTCAGTTCACTGCATCATTTACTTTCTTGCCTCAAAGAGACTCATTCATCTCCTTCCCAGGGGTTGGGAGATGACAGCTTTTTGGGTCAGGTACCTCATCCTTCATTATTCACTCATATAATACCATAATGTTTTCCCCATCATCTCATTTCTCTACCAATCTCCAAGAGCTACAGTACTTTTCATCATAGTCAGACCAGGAGATTCAGGTTCTATATTTTTGTTTATTTTCAACTACCTCTCTTCAGTTTCATTTTATAACTTCAAAGAATGGGATCTCTGACCAGACTCAATTACAATAATGACCTTTTACTAAATAATTATTATGTCCTACATACCATAAAAAGAAATTTGCATGGTACTAGCTCCTTTAAATCATACATTAACATAATGGGGTAAAAGCTATTGTAACACCTTGCTATATATGGGAAAAGCTAGACTTAAAAAGTTAGGTAATTCGTCCAAAGTCACACAGCTAGGAAATGACTGGGCAAGAAGTGGAACTCAAGTCTGTCTGAAATCCCCATACTCAAGACTGCTTCCAAACCGTGGGCTAAGTCACACAAACCCCCCATACTTTGAACCTGAATTCTAGATAGTTGCTTTAATACATAAGCAGCAAAAAAATTTCCCCACCAAAATTTAAGGGTCTTTCCTAAACAGGTTATTAATCAATGCCTTCTCTTCAGGAGCCCTTGAAATAGCACATTTATCATGAATCCACTAAGGTATTTTTAAAAAGCCTCTCAGAGATACTTACTGGATAGACATTTTCTTCCAGTTCAGGATCCAGAGTTCTGGCACCAAATGCAGAATGAAGAAGCAAATTCTCAGCCAGGGGCCTTTTTATGCCTTCTAAATCCCCTACAAGGGGTTATGGCTTTGGGAGCCTTTCCCCACCCCTTCAGCGGAGGGAGGGGGAACAGAAGTTGCTTTCAGCTCTCAGATCCTCCTGATGCTTGAGCTTTATTTGGGCTTGCTGTTCCCATAACAGTTGTTTGGCTGTTTTCCAGAGACCTCAATCCTTCCCAAGGAGAATGAGAACAGATTTGAAGAAAGGAGCAGTGTGGGAGTGGCCAGCATCAGGCCTGAGCTGATCCTAGTCACCCCACTGGACCTTGGCACCATTCTCTGGGGCCCACCTCCCCCTACCACCTCTGTGCCTTCATTCTCACCCTCATTCATTCACTCACTTATTTTAAAAATATCTATTACATACCATCTATGGAACAGACAGCGATGGGCACTATCACTGTCCCTGTCCTCATAGATCTTATAACTCTGTAAGTGTTATAGGAAACAAACTATTCAACGTTTGATTAGTCCCAAGATGGGAGAGGTATAGAATGTTACGGAAGCACATTGTACACCTCTAACCCTCTCTAGCCACCTGATTGGTACCATTCAGTGCCCATATTCTTCCAACCAGGTTGAGGTCTTTTGATTTGCTGAGAATGCAATGCTGCATATCTTTTCACTTGTCACTAATGCCTGCCTGCTCTCCACCTCACCTTCTTGTGCATTGGTGTATGTTTGGCACTCAGAGAGTATACAGCACTAATTCATTCGTATCTCCATACTCTTTCATTAAGTCTCAGTTGTTTGCCAGCACAGACATGGTACTTCCCAAAGAAGTCCTTGGAAAGCAGGCAAGATATATAGTATACCAGTTAACAACCTTAACATTGTTTTGAGAAACTTATTAACAATTTTTAAATTTAGTGAGTGGTTATGGCTACTTACCCTAGGGGTTTTCTTCAACAAAACTGTGTAACAGTTAATCCAAGCGCTTCCCAAGATTTACAATAGTAGCTTTATTTCCTTACAGTGAGGGCATAGGCATGTGATGGGCTCCATCCACTGGGGACAGTGGTAGAAGTCCTAGTGGTAGCACCTAGGGCTCAGCATCCATAATATAGTATCTCTGCCCATCCAAGGCAGTCGTAGTGTCTCCATTTGACAGTGGAGCCTGGAACATCGTTACTGGTTGGGTAGCCTCCAAGCTCCATGATTTAGCCATCCCAGAGATTCTGTTACCTCCCTGATATTTAAAATACTTGCATTCTGCTTTATTAGAGTTAGTTTCATTGTTTGCAGCTAAGAGCCCTAGGCTTATAAAAATGATAGTAGTATAAGATACTACCATAATTTTTTGGGAAGATGCAATCACTTTTGTTGGATTTTGGAGAGTGCTAGCAGGGGAGATTAATGTCTATCTTTCCAAGTTAAAAGACCTGACTGTTTCCAAAAGCCTTCAAATAAGAAACTTCTCCTCAAAGTACAAGGATAATCCGAATCATCTTAAACCAGCAATAAAAAAAACATGCATTTTTATTTAGGATTAAAGCAAATATTTCAGTATCACAAACACAATATTAAACTTCAATAAACATACTGCTAATTTGGAGTGAGCATTTAATTTGCACAATATCATACATTTTTTTTTTTTTTTTTTGCTATGAGAATGCTTCATTAGGCAAAACCACATACTATGAAAGAGCTTTAAAATTCAACAGGAGGAGATGTGAAGCCACAAAAAACAAGTGCATAGTGACACATGGATATCAGAACACACTAAGAATTCATGCTGCTTCCACCCTTTAACCAGAAAGGGGAGGATCTAGGCCACCTCCTCTTCCTCACTATAGCATGCGGCGGTACCACCCAGAAAGAACATTGATACTTGCATTAGGAAGCTCCAGGAGAAAGAGGAAGTAGCTAAGCTGAGACCGGATAAATACATAAAAGTTAGCCAGTCAAAGGACAGGTAGAAGAGTGTTCAGCACAACTTGTAGAATTGATAAACGTCTAGATGCTAACGTAAGGTGGGGAAATAGCTAGAGATGAATCTGGACTGGACATAATCATAGGCCAGATTGTGTAGAACATCAAAACCGTGTACAGAAATCCCGACCCTTGTCACAAGGAAAGGGGAATCACTGAACTATTTCACTCAGAGGAGTGACATGATCTGATTTGCGTTTTAGTGAGACTACTTAGACTGCATGGTGGATAATATACTGGAATGGGAGATTTGGGCAAATTAGAGAGAGGCACAGAGCAAACAAGTGGAGGTAGCTGTTATAAGCAGGTACACTGAGGGATGGATGTGAATAGTCAAACTCAAAAGATACTTCAGAGGAGCCTGATCTAACTCTGCTACTGGTAAATGTGTTGGGGAAACAAAAGCCATAAAAAAGGATTACCACTAGATTTCTGGTTTCTGGCACAATTCATTGAGATAATGCACACCATTTGTGTGTGTGTGTGTGTGTGTGTGTGTGTGTG